>JAQQPU010000102.1:53992-64785 GCA_029168905.1 Artemia sp. Kazakhstan ARC1039 | reverse complement strand
TTATTGCACACCACCATTTTTGCTGAGAAAAAAATAAAAAACGATCTAAACAGGTTTTAGATAGGATCTAGATCGTTTTGGGCTTCAATCAATTTTGGAAAACCGTTTTTCACACGAATGACTTGACAAATACGCAGACGTCGAATGCGCAAATGTTTTTATTTCTATAGCAATTAGAAGAACGTGGAATTAATGTTGTTTTGCGAACGGATTCGTCGTTATTTTGTTGTTTTCACCGTGCGAAGCTCGGTCCCCTGGTGCCAGTGTATAAATCAAAACGAAAAAAAAAAATACTGGCCACATATAAGTATAGCTACTTCGACTGTATTCTTCAAGAACAGCCAGGGTTCTAAACATATATAAAGTTTTACTATTTTCTTTAGCTCAGTACCACGTTTTTTTTTATTTATTGATTTATTTTTTATTGTCTGTGCCTTTGACCTTTAGAAATTGTCTGAGCTTTAGAAAATTACACAGAAAATTAATCAGAACTGGAATTTTCAACTAAACTTGCTCAAAAATGTTGCTCAAAAATTTACTTTGAAAAAATATTGAGTGGGAGACACTTAAATGCTAGAAAAATAAACGAAAAAACTTTACCCCAGAGCCAAAGTATTGGCTGTCAACAGTTCTTCTGTACAAAGCTATTGCATAATCAGCTATTGCATGAAGCTAAAAAAAGAAAGTTGAATTGGTAACGCAACAGCATGGAATAAAAATTAGATGAATTTAATTTCCAGTCGTGTAAAAACCGTTCTTTTGCCTCCAATAAAAGTTTGGAATATAAGACAGGGTCGTATCCAGGAGCCTTTTTTGGGCGGGAGGGGTAGCAAAAGGATTTTTTCGGGGGAGGGTGGTTTACAAAAAAAAACTTTAAAAAACGCATCAAAATATGTTTTTTTATTACGTTATTACGAGTCTGAAAGCATTTCGGCGGGGCCTCCTCCCCCCGGATACGGCCTTGGTATCAAGAGTTGTTGCAAAAGTCTATAAGGCTCGGCGCGGCACTAATGGTTAGAGATATTTTGTTTGACATATTTTTATTTTAAGAACTCTGTTATATAGAAGAAAGTCGCCCTGACAATTTATCAATCTGAAAGAAAGCATTAAGTGGGCTTAGGTGCCAGCTGCTTCAGCCTAGTTCGTACGGGTAGCTCATATCTTGATAATCTACCTACTGCTATTTAGCAACTATGACAGGCATCGGCCGCATTTTCTTGTGATAATATCAAAAATTACATCAGACTGTCAATCACGCTCAAGTCTCTACAGTAGCATGATAACAATAGCTTAATTGAGTTTGATTGAATGGTTATGAAAAGGCTATTTAGACCATTGGCATTAGTTCAGATTAAAGTGGGTTTGAATGGCAGCGGTAGTACCCGGCCGAAACTTTGTTCTCAGCTGCTTGCTATGCAAGTTGATTGTGGACTAACTTTCGTTTAACTGACTTCATAGACGTATTATTTAAATTATTTTATCAACAACGGTTCAAAGGTCCACTCACAATAGAATGTTGATAATATTGAGTTTTTGTTATCTCTAGTTTTAGCCAGTCAGATTTTTCACAGGATTTATTGATTGACTCATGCCAATCAGAACATTCTTTGAAGAATTATGATTGGCTCAATATATCGCTAGCTAAATCTCGATTTCAATAATAGATTCCCAAACTATTTCGCTCGTATCATTCTTTTTTTAAGTTTAAGAGTTTTGAATCTTTTCACAGTATTGTCAAAAAGCGAGGTCAAAATAAGAGTGGAAGCCTGTTTTTAAACTACAAAAGTTAAAATTAAGTTTCATTTAAAGGTCACTAGGCTTAGCCTACTGCTAGTGGTAATAATAAATAATACATTAATTTATTCCAGATAATTATGTCTATACAAAATGAAACAAAAACGCTATTCCTTAGAAACAAAACCTTTCCTTTGGACTGCTCCGCAGCACTCGCTAAATTTGAACAAATGGGCTTTAACTGAGCTCCCTTAAAAGCATCAAATTCACCGTAATATTTTTACCTCACACAGATGTCTTCCGTGTCAAGTAGAAATTTTCGCAAAGTTAGAAACCTATGGTCCAAGCGGTGACCCCACAGCTCTCTACCCCAATACTCCCCACTATGCATTCTTCGACCTCTACAGATCAACCTTCCCGCCTCACAAAACTCCTTATTCAACCACCAACACAGATATGCATCATACAACTCCCCAGCAGCCACAAATTTTAATATTATTTGGGATTTACACCTTAGTCAAATTTTGGTATTGAATTATTGATGACAGTTTTTGGGAAATGAGTGTTCTAAGCCCAAAACACAGCAAGTGTACATACATTTCACAAACGTTTTTTATTTCCCCCAAAAATTCATGCTTTATCTAACTATGTTTCACGAATGGCTTCCGATGATACCAAATTTGGTGGAGACTAAATACAATTTGTGGATATCTATCTGAGGTACTTTATTTTTAGATTTGTCACTGAGGCAATGGTGGAAAACTTGATACCATTCATGGAACATGAATCCTGCCTGCAATGTTTCATTTCTTATAAGCCTCGGATAGTAATTTCAGCCTCATGTATAAGGCAGTGTAGTACCTTAAACAATGCCCAAATTTTGTCCATTATAGACTGTTTTAGTTTGTGTGGCCAGTCGATTTAGAATTGACTGGGCGCTCTTGCCATAACTTCTAAAACTTTCATAACAGAAAACTAAAATCTGACATCTGCTTTGGCAGAAATTTTAGAAAAAAACATTTTGCTTCTCTCATTTTGTGCCGGAGATAGAGATACTTAGAATTCTGGAGCTTACATCATTAGAAAGAATAAACTTTGTTTGTTGCGATTAAATGGGGCAGTCACTTCTTTTTAAAGTTCTGGAAAGGGCAGTCCCTAAAAATTTTCTAGCATACCTCCTAGGAAAATGCTATTAACCAGCTCAAAAAGAATACTATTTGGGCTCTGACAGCTCTGAGAATTCTCTGTGGTGCTAACCCCTTTGAAAACATTGGCGACGCAGGAACGTATTATTTACACTGTAGGTGTACTGAATAGATATCGCTTTGCTTAACAATTAGTAAAAGATTAACTGTAAAAGTAAAAACTGTAAAAGTAAAAGTAAAAACTGTTGACACATTATAGAGCCCTATAAATTTTAACCAAAATTTAAGGGAATATCATTTCAAAAATTCGACAGCTTTTGGAGTTCCTTGTGGTGCTGGGAAAACTCGCTAATGGGCCCTTTGTCTCTTGGTGGTCAGCTGACGCTGAGGCTCAAAGAAGATTTGAAGATTGTGAATGGCTTTAAACTTTAAGTTACGTTTAACTTAACGTACTATCGTATATTTTTGACTAATATGGAGTCTTGTGGATAGGATTTGTAGCCTATCGTTGGGTATCGTGTTGGTGTAGAGTTGTAAGGTTAGGAATTGCAGGTGTTCACCCTTAGAATTCACGGAGGGGGGTTCGTGGTGAGAAACTGTGGAATGTGACATATGCGTAAATCTAGGGGAATAGCTAAGATGTCGTGCCTGAAGATAGTGAAGAAGCAGAAGAGGAATCGATTAAAGTCAAAACAAGTACAAGATAAAACACGGCGGAAATCCAGATAAAGCTGCACTGTCTGTGGCAGTGGCAAAAATATTGACACCTTTATTAACATATACAGAAGTAACATATAAAATAAAGAAAATGAGAAAAGTCGACAAACTACAAAAATCACTTCCATAGATGAATGAATTAAAAACTAAGAAATCGCGCAAACATTCATATGAAAAGAAAAGAAAAACACAAGCTAAACAACATAGTTCAAATTCTTACAAGTAGCAACTTAAATAGAGCTGTTAAGCTCAGCACTTATAACTAACTTATAGAAGGTTAAATTAAAAAAAAAAAAAAAAAAAAAAAAAAACACATTACAAAGCTTAATTGTATTATCAGCGAAACGCTTTGGTTTGTCTTGCTTTTATTTCATTTTTTTTGCGAGCAAGTAAATTTTTGCGAGCCCGTAGTTCCTACAGAAAGTTTTTATCTCATGCTTGATTGATGAACATGAGATTACATTTTGAAAATATGCTTCTGAATCTTGCTTTGGGTAGAAAAGGGTGGTCTTCGCTTACCCTTGGCCCAGAGACTATAGTGTGGGAGCTGGAGTGGAGCTCAACAGCCTATGTCATAGAGAACAGCATGATCGTTGTTTGCCTCACTTCAGTAAATGTGACCTCTCAGGAAAATGTGTGAAGCTCGAGTACAATTTTAATCGTACTAATATGTTTCTCTCCCCCACTGTCCACAATTGAAAGACATTTCAGCACACCCGAATCATCGTTCCCATCATGACGGTTAACGCGTAACAGCAGTTTAACAGATTATCTCCAAATCTCTTGTTGTTCCTTCTTTGGTTAACTTCATTTCAGAAAACAACTGACCTTCCTCCTTTCCTCTCAGGCCCAGTCTATTCCCTTTTTATTATTCTACTTCTTAAACACAGTTTTCACGCCTAGAAAGATGTCTGTCTTTCCCAGTTCCACATTTCTCTTACTCCCATTTAGCTTCCACAAAAGAAAATCTGCTCGTATCTGTAATCATGATGTAATCGTTTTATTTTCTCAAAGTTCCTTGTTACGAACGCTGAAAGCCTGATTTCAACAAATTGACTGAACTAGAGTCTAACTGTTAGTAACATAGTGTTGATACAGTTGCCATAACAGAGGTTCAAGCACAAAATACTCATCAATTGAAAATTGACCAGTTGAAAACTCCACCTGCAGCTCGAACCTATGTTCGGCTGTAGATAATCCTAAGCCTGCAACAGAAGGAGGGTGGGCAGTGGGCTTGCAACCCTCTCCCAGAATCAGAGAGAGAGCTCCCTAGGGAATAACAAGTTGCAACAGAAACATCCAAGAAGAAAATAATCGAAACTATCTTTTCGATGACGACTCCTGCACCCAGCCAACGGATAGGATTTTAATGCGAAATTATCATTGAAAATCGTATGGCCCTCTTGGAAGTGTGATGGCCGGGAAACGGAATGTAACTGCTCACCAGTGGAAACAACTTAATCTTCAAGGAGTGGCCGTAGTTATTTCTAAGCATGTGAAAAATCCCTGATTGGTTGGAAACTCGTGAGCAACCGCGTTATGATTGCTCGTTTCCATGGGAAGCATGCCAAAATAACCCTGGTTGCGTGCTATGCACCCACTAACAAAGCCGCCGACAATCAGAAAGAGACGCTCTACAATGGATTGACATCTGTCCTTAAAGATGTACCCAGACATGACTTCCTATATTCATGTGAGATTACAATGCGAAGGTTGGCAACGATTGAGATTTTTGTGTCGAAGTTTTGGGCAACCACGGTCTTGGAGAATGCAGCGAAAATGGAGAGCTACATTTTGAAATAGCTCAGTCACTCGGCCTGGTTGTTGGTGGCACTCTCTTCGCCCATAAAGGTATACACAAGTACTCTTGAATTTCACCTGATGGAGGCACAAAAACCCAGATCGATCACTTTATTATTAATAAGAAGTGGCAGACGTCGCTGTCTGATGTGCGCGCATTTAGAGTCGCTGATATCTTCTCTGACCATAGCCTGATGGTTACAAAAATAAGAGTAAAGTTGCCGGTCCCAAGAAAGGTGAGGACAACTAGGCAACGACCAGGAAATCTGGTCACAGTTTGTGCTAAAACTGGCCAACAGGATTGAAGCCCTTGATATACTGCGAGATGAAACTCCGGAGGCAGTTTGGACTGCTATCAGACAAACCTATAATGATACTGCCTACAAAACGCTTGGTAATGAAAAGTCGCCAATCAAAGAATGGATCTCCGTCAAATCATGAGATCTGATCGAGAAGAAGCTGACAAGAAAAAATCACTTCTCAACAATCTGTCCCTTAACGGGAGTCACGCCTTTGAACTACAGTGTACTATGCATAATAAGGCTACAAAGAAAAGCGTCTGCGCTTATAAAGGTCGAACAGAAAAGTGTCCTTTAACAGAAAGCTGCGAAGACTAAAGTAGCTGCTAGACGGGGAGACTCTCGGTTAGTGTACCACATCACCAATGAGATAGTTGGAAAATGTCCGAAGACAGATGGACTCGTCAAAGATCATTATGGACGACTTCTTACTGACCCTGATAAAGTCAACGAAGTCTGGGTAACGTATTTCAAAAATTAGTTAAAGACGCCATTTCTAAGCCCAGCCGTCGATATCAAAACACCCTCACTTGGGTATATACTAAAGGCGGCTAGGAATCTGAAGTCCGGAAAGTCCCCTGGGAAGACGGGATTGCAGCTCACATGATTAAATGCTCAGTAACTGCATGTATAACTGTGTGGACCGGGTTTTTCTTTATAATTTGGGCAACGGAAGAAATTCCTAAGGAAAAACCACGCTGCAAAGTGTGAAAATTGGAGAGGTATCAGCCTTGTCTCTATGCCTATTGAACTAATGGTGACTATCCTATTTAACAGAATCCAACCAGCGTTGGACGAACATGCCCGGAAGGAGAAGCACGGATTCTGGCCAAACCAATCTTGTATTTACTCTCAGAATGCTGAAAGAAGAAGCGAGTGAACGACGCAGTATGCTGTATTTTATCTTCATAGACTTCGAGAAAGCTTTCGAATCTGTAGAACACCAAACGCTTTGGAAGGTCCTCCGATACTACGGTATTCCGGATAAGCTCGTCCGATCCATCGAAACCTTCTACAAAGACACAGAATTCTGTGTGAAGACAAATGACGGGAGTACCCGTTACTTTTTCATCATGACAGGGATTAAGCAAGGCTGTGCGCTATCACCGCTGTTATTTATCATCCCCATCGATTATCATCTCCGGACCTGCGGCGGCCATGAAATCCAGACGGATAATAAGAGACTCGGAGATTCACTGACTCTATCAGCCTACTAGAGTCCTGAAAACAAAATCTCAAGTCAGAGACGCTGCCGAATCTTTCGTCCGTAAGGTAAATGCCACGAAAAAAAAAGTATGATGAACCCTAGATCTAAATTCCACCTTCGATTCCATGTCCAGATGATAGAGCAGGTCATGGAGTTCAAGTACTTAGGAACTACCATCCACAATTCAGGATCGTGTTAGCGAGAAGTCAAGCTAAGAATTGGCCAGGCTAATGCATCCTTCAGGAAACTGTCTCAAATTTGGCGCAGCCAGAAATACTCTCTCTGACTGAACTTGTGGCTGTTAAACAGCAACGTCCTTTCGACGCTCTGCTACGCCTTTGAAGCTAGGCACCAACAACTTGAAAAGAAACTCCTCACGTTTGAAATATGTGTTTAAGATGCATTCTAGAAATCCACTGGTTCCAAAAAGTAACGAAAAGTATCTCACTCAGTATCTCAGACATCCATCTCAGCCGCTGATAACCGAAGTGATCAAATATAAAAAGTGGAGATACCTCGGGCATGTGATCCGCATGCCCGAGACTCAACTATTGAAGGTCGTCCTTGAGTGGCGGCCACGTGGTACAAGAAGAACAGGACGTCCCAAAAAGACCCTACGACGCAGCTACCGCGCAGACCTCGCAAATCTCAATGCCTCAATCCATCCCAAATGGGAGGATGTCTGCGTGGCCACAGCAATGAGAGATGACCGGCAACTCTTCTTGGATACCTTAAGCACCTCTGGAGGCAAAGGAGTTTCTAAGCTCTAAGGTAAGGAAAATTAACAACCACTCCGAGTTCATTAGACCTAGTCCTCATATCCAACCTTATTTTAAAAAAAAGATGGAATATTATAACTGTTCTTAATTATATTTTCCCGATATTAATTACTACCCCAACCTTTCAGATTACGATTAAATCATTTGTCTAAGTGTAAGAACCAAACTTTACAACGTCCAATTAATTTCTTTTTTCGTTTACTTTTTATTATTCCGCCCACAAAAACGCTGCACAAAAACAGCGACTCTACCAAAGATACATATCACTGCCGACTTTGTCCTGTGCAAATTGCCGAATGCCAGTATTTTCCCAGTAGTTGACCTTAAACATCCAAAATTAATATCCCTTTGCAGCAGACAGATAAAAAATACACACAGCCAAAGTAAGTTCTTAAATTGAATTGATCTGCATTAAATGTGCAGTCTTTTCATAGCTTATCAGTCCTTCTGCCTCCTTTAGGGAGAAGCTAGCATTTTGTCTATTAGTGAGACCTCTTTCCCGCTTTGATTATGCTTCCTCTGCCACTCAATTCTTGAATCCTAAATTCTTTTGTAACAAACATGCCAGTTTTGAGTGAAGAGTAGCCTATTTAGTTTTTAACTATTACAAAAAAAAATTATTGCTCCGAAACAAACCGATTGAAAATAAAAGAGAAAAATCACTCTAATAAACGATTTTAAAAAATAGCTTGGCTATCGCTTAACTTTTTTGTTGTTTCCTGCTTAGGAGCGTTATTTCGCTGGTAAGTGACAGAGTAAGCAGCAATTGCAAAATCTCACTGATTTATCAGTTTTACTATCGCTGCGAGTTTCCAAGCAGTGGCGTCGTTAAGATTTATCTGATCTCTTTCAAGAATGGCAAACAGGCGTAACTGAGGATTTGTCTGAAGCAGAAACCACCTATGTTGAGACGATACCTTATTTAAGGAACGACTTGAAAAAAAAAACTTTTTACAATATACCATTTTAGAAGTATTGAAGGGTACAGAGCGTTTAATGAAAGGTGAAAAAACCCAAAGCGGTGCTCCTGCAGCATTTTTGCAGGCGAAGCAGACTAAATGTTTTTGCAATCTTTCACGTTGCTCTAACAAAATTAATTTATTTTTAAATTCATAAATTTGGACTTCTGGGTAGCAACTATACATATAGAGGAAGAAAATGAAAACGATAAGATGAAGCAAAAGAATGTTTGAGCTAAATGAATTTGCAATCATTCAAAGAATTAAATTTTCACAACAATCTAAAGTATGTCATAGATCCAGAAAAAATTTGGGTACTTGTATAATAAACCCCTACATAATATTCTTCTAATATATTTCTCTGACGCTCAATCTCAATGAAATATTACAAACTAGGATAAAAATATAATATTTTAAAAACAAATTTGGGCTATATATTTGCACATTAGGGTGGGTGGCGGTAGGCATGCGTGTGCGCATGCCTAATGTGCTAGGTACAGTTATTCCACATGTTATGCAGTAAGAGTTGTTTCCTAACTTTACACTGTCCGAATACTTTACCTCCCCCCCCCCTAATCTGCGAATATATAGCCCAAACTATATATTTTCCATCTATTCTGTCACTTCTCTTAGTCTTGTCTCACGCTAAGCTGAAAGAAATTAAAGAAAAAAAAAGCTATAATGCGTCAGTGAATGAACACCTTTAGCGGTAGGGAGTTTATCATACAAGTACCGAAATTTATTTATTTATAATTACACTAAGTTTGAGCAATGTTCTCCAAATTGTTCTGTTTTCCAGGTACACTAATTTTACTCAGTAGGCGTCAATGAATAGCCACCAGCTAGCAGGCACCTGCACAGAAGTTTGTGAGCAAAAAACATCCGAATTATTTGCAAATTACACCAGATCAGCAGGAAAATAAAAAGCTTCAAGACTTCAAGGGACAATGACGTGAACACCCTCCATATGCACATGTCTAATAGTCGGTTTTTACCTTACAGGTTTCACCTAGATGTTTCAGTGGTTAAATTAAAGGGTCAGACCAGTCAAACTTGTTTCGAACGAAGTTCGTCCAACAAACCGCTCATCGTAGCCAAGTGGTTAGCACGCCATGCTTGAAATCCTTTGGCTGAGAGGACATGGGTTGGAGTCCTGGTGCTGCTTGTTCTTTGATTTGGGAACGGGGGCCAGTGAGTCACTCTGTAAGCTCAGCCAGATTCGACCCAGCTCTAAATGGGCACGTGAAGAAATCTGGGGAAGGTGAACAGGAAAGATGTGCAAAAGCACAAGATGGTTGGTCTCCAGCCCCCATTACATTTCCTCGCTAAAGGGCCCCGAAATCCAATGCCGTATTTTTATTTATTTTTATCATAATAAAAAAGCGTTCACTTAGGCTCACAAGAATCATGAAATGTGATTACAGCATGCACAGTAACTGTACATAAGAGACAAGTTTTTTCCTTCTTTTTTTGCATGTCTCATGGTTCAATTGTTCAATATGACAGGCAACTGAATTTTCAAGGCTGTATTAACTGTCGCATTTCCTAATTTTAGATACCAGTGAGCGCATAATCATTGAATATCCTTTTGTAATGAAATTCCAAGCCATCCATTCTGTGATGCGTGCTTTAATTGGATTGAAGTTATTAATGGATTCTGCGTCTCATTAATCGTGGCTACTGAATTGATTCTTAACTTACAAATTAACTTAAGTCCAATGAATAGTTTTAATTATGGCGTAAGTTTTAAATGCTTCTTGCTGAATTTGGTCAATGACTTTCAGTGTTCAAACTAGCGAACACGTGGTGAAGAGCAAGCCTCAGCCTAAAGTGCCCCATATTTAAAAATCAAGAATTAAGATCTAAAGTGGAAAAGACTCAGTTCTGGGCAGATTTCAAATATACGACTGCTTTTAGGAACAGGATTAACTAGAAAAAGCTCTCCGTTTATAAAATTTGCATTGTTTAGTTAAACGAGTACCTCTCCCATCACATCTTAAAGGTGATGGAATATTTTGTTTGGGGAGGGTTATTTTTCGGAAGAGGGGGGAGGGGGCACAAAAAAACTTTAAAAACGCATCATAATTTGTGTATATGCCTCTTTGTTACGTTGTTTGGAATATATATAAAGAGAAAAAGACTCAGTTCTGGGC
>JAQQPU010000102.1:22458-46705 GCA_029168905.1 Artemia sp. Kazakhstan ARC1039 | reverse complement strand
CCCCCCCCCCCCGAAACAAATTCCGGCGTACTTGCCTGGGGTCGGGGGTTATCTAGGAGGATCTTTCCATGAAGGAAGTTTTCATGGGGGAAGGGACATTGGTATGAAGGGGACGCCGGACTTCCCAGCATTATTTAAAAAAAGATCAGAAATTAAATATAAAAAAACAAGTTTTTCAACTGCAACAGCAGCAACATCAAAACTTTAAACAAACAGAAATTATTACATATATGATTGGGTTTACCCCCTAGTCAATACCTCACTCTTTAAGCCAGAGAATTTTTAGTACTTTCATAAGAGCTATTTATTCTAATTAACGGCCTTTGTGATTAAGCGGTAATTTTTAAAGAATTGGAACAAAATTTGAACTTTCGCTTAAAGAGCAAGGTATTGACTAGGGGGCGAACCCCCTAATATACGTATTAAAAATATATGAATATAGAAGTTCGTTACGCAAGTTAATTCGTAAGTTACGTATATTTATTACTAATAAAACGTTCGTAAATAAATTGAAACAAGTTTCGAGAAAGCCATTTAACCAAATAAAAGTAAATTAATATGAAAATTTTATTTTAATTATTCATGTACTGTGAGCCAAGATTAAAACCTTCATTTATTCAAAAACGTTCAAAAATTAAATAAAAAAACAAGTTTTTTTTATCTGAAAGTAAGGAGCGACATTTAAACTTAAAACGAACAGAAATTATTCCGTATATGAAAGGGGCTGTCCCCTCCTCAACGCCTTGCTCTTTACGCTAAAGTTTGACTTTCTTACAACTCTATTTTTTTAAACAATAAAAAACTTTAGCGTAAAGAGCGAGGCGTTGAGGAGGGGACAGCCCCTTTCATATACGGAATAATTTCTGTTCGTTTTAAGTTTTAATGCGGCTCCTTACTTTCAGTTAATTTTTTTTATTTAATTACATTAAAAGGCCAGGTCATAATAAAAGCTTTCGATTTGGGAGGTTCAAGGAGGAGTCTTTGACAGTCTTATGACCTCAGGGTACTAGATGATGCAACGTTCTTACCTATCTACGGTGGTTTAAGATTTTCGATTACCCCACAAATGATTACCAAAAATATGCACAAATATAACAAATGTAACATTGGGAATATTATAACACTTTTTTCAAAGCTTTGAAGAAAAGCAAAAAAGGCTAAATATCCCTAACTACGCTTGAAAGCTATTTTAAAAAGAAACTCTTTGGAAATTTCCATGGAAATGACCATAGCAGAAGCTTTGAGCCTGGGTGGGAATCTAAGAAGAGTCTTTGAGTATTTTGACCACAGGTGACTTATTGTTGCGACTTTCTTCAATTTGGTAATTTTTGTGAGCATTTGGAAATCAAAGCTTAAACTCAATAACTGATACTAAGTGTCCTAACATTTTGCTTGGATTAAAAGTGACGAACTAGGATGAAAATCTCAACATCTTCCTGGAGCTACTTCAGTCTGCATATTATTTCATTTAATTACATTTAGAACGGATGAGCTTTTCATTCTTTACCAGAAAATAGCTGGCATTTAATTTTTCTTCATACCGAATAAACCATTAAGTGTTTTTTGTTTCATTGTAATTGAAGTGTTCTCATGTGAAGTGTTCATCATGTATTTTTCAATTTGATAAATTTACTCCTTTTAGATACAGTTTATAATTTGACTGATATTAGGTATTTATCAATTTATAATTTGGAATGAATCCCCAAAGGAAAAAAAAACAATAATATCCAAAAGAGCAGCCAAAAGCAATAAAAAAGCAGCAGTTCAGCCTTAGCCTACATGACATATATTCTATAAAGAAGCCAAAAAACTTTAAAATGCAATTTTTTTAATTGTATTTAAAAACCAGTTTTTAATGCAAGAAGTCTTTTTAAGAATCCAAAAGAGCAAAAAAAACAATCAATATCAAAGTCGCCCATTTCAACTGTTTTAAAGGTGACAAAACAGATAAAGGCAAAGGGCATTATGAAAAAACTAAGCTTCCAAGTTCAAAGTTATATTCAAAGTTTTTACCCAGATAACTGACGAATTTTGTGATACGGTATTTGAAGTTGTATATGCAGTAATGCTGGATGAAAAACACTATTAATTTTGATAATTATTTACGTTAAGAATACATAACTAATAGATAATTCAACTACTCGTATTATGCAAGGGTTCTGAAACGCCACAGCCATTTCATTTCTACCACATTTCTACTTCTCTTGATGAATAACGAAGAAGAACAGTTTCTAGCCAGCGACTTGTGAATTTTAGAACTCATGAATAGGCTCGAATCTGTTGTAAATTTAAGCTGTCATTTGAGAAAGACTAATGAAGACATTAATGTTTACGGTCAACATTGATCACGCCGGTGGCGCGCCGCCGACATCTTACCGGTGGCGCGCCGCCGACATCTTACCTGCGGCGCGGCGCGGCGTGCTGTTTTAGCGCCCCGCCGCCGCCGGTCTTCCCTCGTCGGCGTAGTGCCAAGGTCTAGGTACATTCCAATGTGATTATTCAATGGAATATGGCAAAATTTACATTAACTCATCCGTTGATAATGAATTGATTAATCTCAATGAATATCTGAGAGATGTTCTTGACTTTAAATAGATAAATCAATGGTAAAAATGCTGGAACTGTCAGTGGGATAATCGTGTTATTTTTGCAAAATTTTCAACAGGTTTCGCAACGGACGCTTGTATATTCCTTTATGCGTCCTTTGTTGAAACATCGAGAGTTGGTAATTCAAATTATCCCCTCTTACGTGTTCTTGAACGAAAAAGCATCCACAAACGCGTTCATCACTACAATATAAAGCATCTTCAATGTGTTCCTGGGAACATTTTGTATTTGGAACTCTGTCAGTTAACATTAAGAAGCGAATTAGGTGATCCTCTAGCAATAGCAAAAGGTTTGGCTATGATTACATGTTTTTTTTGCCTCATTCAACAACAACAATAACGAGATGGCTAATAAAAACAAATATTTCTTTGTCTTGATATTGATTGCTATGTTACTACACTCCGACCACGACAATTGGGTCATGGGATCGACTATTACATAGGTCATTCTTAAATGTCGGGCCATGGTCTTGGCGGTTGGGTTGCTAAGCTGTTTCACTCCGCACACTCTGGCTAGAAAATGTATTGCTCCGGTTCCCGTGGATTTTACTTCCTCTACACTACACAGTAAGGGGGCTGGCAAAAAATTTAAAGAAAGCGTTTCTTGAAACCTCAGTTTCAGCACACGATCCCTTGGTGAGCGATTGAAATTACGGCAAAGTGGAAAAGGTTTAAAAAGGTCAAGAAACAACTCATTACTCATCAGTTTCTACTCAGGTCAGAAACGAAAGACATCACTCTTGTCAAAGTACAAGAAAAAGAAACCAAGAAGAAAAATTGTTATACCGAAAAAGGATTTCTTTTCCCAAACTGAAACGACATATCTACCCTATAAGATATCTCATCCAACAGTCACCTCATCTCTGAATCTCTTCAATGCAGAAAGTGTAGATGTCAATGTAAAACATGGATACTATGAAGAAGTCGCTCCGCAACAACCGCCCTCTGAAAACGTACATTTTCAAATTTGTTCAAATGAAGATTACTTCACAGATTTATCATCCACATTTATGGATTTAAAATTTTGGGTGAATAAAAAGTCTGACATCTAGCTTGCACCGCTAACGATGGATTATCCTATGAAATCTGGGTGTTACACAATCTGTTTAAACAAATAAATATCTACATAAACGGAACATTGGTGAGCACTAGCAACAATCTGTAAAATTATGCAAGTTATATACATTTGAAGTTGGTGACTACAAAGTCCCATAAGACACTGAGAGTTCTGGCAGTGGGCTATGATTATAGATCAAATGTTGATAATGATGGTGAACTCACTCGGGTGGTGAGTAAGGAGTATCATTCATTTGGTAGACTAAATCATGAAATATTTAATATAGCTCAATGGATGCCCCCCAATGTTAAAATTGACATAAAGTTACAAATAGCTCCGTCCAGTTTCATCTTGAGAAAAACACTTGCTGCATCACCCGATACAAATGTCAATCTCACATCGGCATTACTTCATGTATGGAAACAACCGACTATGAATTGTGTTGCTTTAGCACTTGGAAAATTAAGAGGGTTTGGAAATAATATCAAAGTGCTTGCTCCTCAAAAAATCACTAATCAACGACATATTGCCACTGGTTCAAGTACCTACTCCGATTCTTCATTTATCAATCGCAAAATTCCTTCAAAACTTGCTTTGGCTTTTTTAAAAAGTACCTGTGCCTTAGGATCATGGAAAATTTTTCCACATGAATATGGAATATTTTGAATTTCCTCTCTTGTATGTAAAGTGAATAGGAATTCCTCTCTATAATCTATCCTTCGATAAATAGTATAGGACCCTATATGAATTGACAATGTGATTCCTTGATCAAGATCATAAGTATTTGAAAATGGTATAATTAGTACAATGTTCGCAAAAAGTCACGGTATCATTGTTTTGGACTTGTCTGGTACTCAAGATTTAGTATTGTCCGAACGGACACTGTACATTTAGAGTACACCTTTACCAAACCGTTGACAGTGAGCGTAACATTAATCTCACTAAATCAATTTGAAACCTATTGGGAAATTACCCCCGACGGTAGTTTTATATTAGACTTGGCACCATGAAAACGAATCAAATATTCGAAGTATTTAATATGGATCAATACATGTCCAAATAAAAATCTTATTGAACACCGTCGGATTTTATTGAACATATTTATAGTACTAACAATACCATTATCATTGTTAATAGTAGTCCATCGACTGTGCAGACGGGGCGTTGGTTATACATCTTTGAAAGAGCAAAGAATACACGATTTTTCAATCCTCTTTGGTCCATCATATGCATCATAATCAGCTCAAATCAAAAACTTCCTTAAAAGAAATGGGAAACGAATTATTCAAAATCGGAAGCGAGAACAAGATTTATCAACTAAAAGCTGTTGTTTTTCGTGCACTACTATATTTTACTTTTTGATGTCGTGACTATACTTAGAATGAATTTCTCAACATTTATTTAGACAATCATCGATTGAATGACTTCATAGTAGAAAATATCCTCTCCTACCTTGATAATATTGATATCACTGCCCTAAGAATAAAATATTTTAATAATGTTTGTAAATTTGTTTACTAAAATAAAAATATACATGCATACTATAATAAAGTCTTTTGTCTTCAACGTTTAGGTTTCTTCTTCTTCTTTTTCGTCATTTAGGTCATCGTCATCAACAACAATTAGTATTGGCAAATCCTTGGGATTCAACTTCTACTGATCCTGGTGTGCAAAGTCAGGTTCACATTTTCGATAATATATTGTAACTTCATTTTCAATAAATCTCTTTGTGAAGTCAATGATACTATTATCTTTCATATTGTAAAATTCACATGTTTCTATTTGCCTATTTGAAGTAATGTCACACACGATATTTTCACATGAAGAATCACTTTCTGCAACAGCCAAAAAAAATCAGTAGGTTTATAATCATAACTACCATTGTCCTCAGAACGAAGACGTAGAAACCACACTTTATTGATGTTTTTACAATTTAAACACGCTCCAAATTCTTCTTCCCAAAACAATTTAAATCCACGACGATACCAATCTCTTAGAAATAAACTGAAATCACGTTTAGAGTTTTTTCCGATAATGCCAGGGTAAGTATTTTCCCATTGATCACACTTAGTATAGGGAAAATTGGAGCATAGATATCCTTTAGAGTGAGAGTCACAAATCTGTTCAAGACAGGAATTGCAATCCTTAATTTCCACAGTGTATCGACCATGCCATTTACATGAATTGCATAATCTACACTTTTCTTTATAGTCATCATCTGTAATGCAGTTTTCACATGATGACCAGCTGCCCAATGTATATAAACATAGTGGACATGTGAAAAATATTTTTAAATGTTGACTGTCTCACTGCCTAAAAGAAACTGATTCACGATCGATAAAAGGAATGTCTTCTAGGAGGAGGAGCAATCGAATGACGTCATAAAACTTATTCAACTTATTTATTGTTGTCTTAAAAAACAGTCGTCTTAAACGAATTTCTATGTCAATTGCTCACCTAGAAATTCTGTTATTGTTAAAAGCAAAACCACAGTATCATTTTGCTTTGTTTCAATTAATGCATTAATAAACTGTGTAAATACCTTTGGACAACATCGTAAAAGCCTCATACAATAGTCCAAAGATGGATAATGTTTTCCATCATAATTTTAAGCATTTTTTCAGAGAATATCTTCTTTTGTGTGGTTAACATCTGAAATTGATCATCAAGATTCAAACACTTCTCCAATCTTACAAGATTCCGTAAGAATTTCTGTTTCTCAAATCCATCCATTTTTTTGTTATTACTACCAATTATAGACTAAACTAACAATTGCAAGTTTTTACTTTGTGCACACTCTCAACGCCTATTGGTCTACAACTAGAGAGGTGTAAACGATCAATTCAAATATCTAACCACAAACAAAATCATTATAAAAATATTTTTTTGTCATAAATGTAATTAAAAGAGTACATTTTCACTCTTTTCTCATGAGGTGAGTCAATCCATTTTCCTCAATTTGCTTTATGACTGCATTAATCCATGTTGTAGTCTCGATATATGTATTATATTCCCCTTTGAGGCGAAACATAATTGTTCTTCCAACTTAGATTTAGTCAATGATGTAACATAGCGTATCTACCAAACACCTCATCCCACTCAAAAGCTAGTCGGCAATCCTTTCCAGTTTCAAATGCTACATTGGGAGCTCTTGTATTTATAACATCACTGTCAATTCTTTCAAGCTGCAATAGTGTAAAACCACTCATTTTTAAAATATCTGAATGTTTTTTCCAACTTGAAACAATGTAAACTAATCAGGTGTCTATGTGGAACTGAGATACTTAGTAACTCACCATCAAACTTTTTATCAATGATCACGTGATGGGTACTCTGTGCCTGGTCGCTTCTAACCAAAGGCTCTTTTCACCGAAAAATTAACAGCCGGCAATTCGAAGATTTTTCCTTATAGTGCTGGAAGTACGATAAGACCAGATAGGCCAACTTAAACTACGTACAATAATATGGATGGTATTTCTCTTTATCACCTGCTTGCTGGCTGTCATGGGATTAGGGCTCTCATAGGAATAGGGTTCTCATAGGAATAGTTGGATAGGGCTGTCGTGGGAATGGTTGTATAGGGCTGTCGTGAAACGTATTTATACAATACTACTATTAATTTGGCACTAACAGTTTTTAGATCTACGAAAATTACAAATGACAATCGAGCGTCAAAGAGTTTGAGATGGCAGCGATCCTACTATTATTAAAGGTAATTATTTTCGTTTGTTGTGATTTCTACCGATTTAAGTAGAATTTATTCCTTTGCGTTAATTTCTATGTACGGTTTAAGCTTGACTTATTTCTAGTGTTAATTTCATCTCGTTTTACTTTTTATTGATTCCCTTTAGATAATTTCGGAGACCACACTGCCTTTCCATGACGATAAATAAAAGTTCAAATAGGGATAAAATTCTTTTAATAGACAGTGATGATGATAACAGTGATAGAAATTCACAAAAATACCAGATATTTCGGTCACATATACAGTGACCGTCATCAGTAGTAAAACTAAACTAAAACAATTTAAAACAAAAGTTTATATACTAAATCAAATAACACTACATATTGTTTAAATCTCTAATTCTTTTCAAAGCAAAGGCGGAAGCTATTCTCTTTGACCTTCTTTGATTCGGTTCATTAGCGTTCAATGATATAACATTTGGACAAAAATCAACTACATTGGGTGAATTGAACTTTACTCTGTCAGATTTTAATAAATTATCATAGATAGAGTTCAGCCCATATTCACCTGAACCCGATTCAAAGCAATATTCTTGAATAAGATTTTCTTTATTTCAAGAGTTTCACGAAAAATTTGCTTTAAACCCCAATCCCTAGAAATCAAAGAGACATTCTCGAACAAAATAAAATGGTCTGGAAAATTAAAAATATGTTCTGAAAGGGCTGAAGTAAAATCTTCAGACTTAGAATCTTGCTTTAAAGCCGAAGAAATAGAATCTTTGTGTTGTAATAATCTCATTTTTTATCAGATCATGGGATCTGATAAACCCCACTTTGCACCCCAATGTTGTCTAACAACATCTAACAACATTGGGGCAACAAAGTGGGGTTTATCAGATCCCATGTACTTGCGGAAGCTCATATGTGGGACGTACTAACCAGAGTTTGGAAATGAGATTATTACAACACAAAGATTCTATTTCTTCGGCTTTAAAGCAAGATTCTAAGTCTGAAGATTTTACTTCAGCCCTTTCAGAACATATTTATAATTCTCCAGACCATTTTATTTTGTTCGAGAATGTCTCTTTGATTTCTAGTGATCGGGGTTTAAAGGAAATTTTTCGTGAAACTCTTGAAATAAAGAAAATCTTATTCAAGAATATTGCTTTGAATCGGGATACAGGTGAATATGGGCTGAACTCTATCTATGATAATTTATTAAAATCTGACAGAGTAAAGTTCAATTCACCCAATGTAGTTGACTTTTGTCCAAATGTTATATCATTGAACGCTAATGAACCGAATCAAAGAAGGTCAAAGAGAATAGCTTCCGCCTTTGCTTTGAAAAGAATTAGAGATTTAAACAATATGTAGTGTTATTTGATTTAGTATATAAACTTTTGTTTTAAATTGTTTTAGTTTAGTTTTACTACTGATGAAGGTCACTGTATATGTGACCGAAATATCTGGTATTTTTGTGAATTTCTATCACTGTTATCATCATCACTGTCTATTAAAAGGATTTTATCCCTATTTGAACTTTTATTTATTGATTCCCTTTACTTTTTGTTTAAGAAGCTTCTTTCCTTTATAGTTCCGCTAATTTTTAATTGACATTGTTTTACTATGGAGTAATGTGAGATGCGGTTCTCTTGACCCAGGGAATTTTTTTTTATGTAGCTTTCAAGCCTAAAAAACATCTTTTGGCAAATCTTTATGGCATTCATGCCCCAAATCTATTTTTTTTGCCCACCATAGTTCTGCTTGGCTCAAGAGCAAAGAGGGGGGGGGGGGCTAGTTTCTAGCCCTTCATAAAAACAAATTTGGTTCTTTATCGAAGGAATGACTGTTTTCAATTTTTTTTCTTGTGGACCAAGGACTTAAGGATATAATTTTCAAGCCGACCAGAAAAAATACTTTTCGCCCTTTTTCAGGCGCTTTGTAAGGCAATCTAATGTTTTTTTTATTCAGCCTCCTCAATAAACATTTTGGGTTCTCTTAGCACAGGAGCTTCGATTATAAATTTCAGACCATTCGGAAACAAAGCATTTTGCCCTTTATCGGATCTCCTTTCTTGGAACACCAAAATTATATTTCTATTTTCCGTCTGCATTAGGGACCCCATAGCCAAAGGACTTAAGGATACAAGTTTTTGTTCCGATCGAAAGAATACCTTTTTGGCCCTACCGTTTTGGGGTCCGTGCTCTCAAACATTTTTTTTTTTTGTATTAAATTTCTCTTTGCCCAAGAACTCACAGCTATAAGTCTCGCGCAGATCAGAGACAAAAGGTTTTGGTACATTTCCAGCCCCCCCCCCCCCCGACCCCGACCCTTCCCATCGAGATGTGTGTTCTCTTGATCCAGGGAGAGATCCCTAACAATTTTAACAGCCACCCATTGACAGACACCCCTCCTTTTTTCTCCTAAAAAAATATCTATAAAAGTTCAAAATAGGGATAAAATCCTTTTTAATAGACAGTGTATAATAAATTTCACAAAAAAATACCAGATATTTTGGTCACATATACAGTTTTACTACTGATGACGGTCACTGTATATGTGACCGAAATATCTGGTATTTTTTTGAAATTTATTATACACTGTTTATTAAAAAGGATTTTATCCCTATTTTGAACTTTTATTTTATCGTCATGGAAAGGCAGTATGGTCTCCGAAATTATCTATAAAAATTAGCAAATTTCACAATTTTTAGCCCTTAACCCTATTTAAATAAAAACTCGGTAACTAAAATTGGTTAAATTGGTAAAAAAAAGGTAAAATTGGTAAAATAAGGTAACATTGGTAAAATAAGGTAAAAATGGTAAAATATGGTAAAATAAGGTACTTCCTAGGAAATACAGGTTAAAATTGGTGTTTTAGAGTTGCCCTGTAGCTACAAGGCCAATTGAGCATTTCTTTTTCAGCATCACTTACAGCTTTTAATGACATTTTTTTAATGATTCTAATTTTTTTTGCATAAAAAAGGTAATGCCCCTTCATCTAGAGTTTCATCAATTTATTTAACTGTCTAATTTATCCCTTTGGTAATCTTGTGCCTAGAGTAATACCTCAGCAATGGGACAGTTCCTGATTTCGTACATTCATTTTGGAAAAAAACTTAAAATGAAATTTATTATTATTTTAGAGTAAAATCACATTAGTAGTTTTTTTCTACATTTAAACCAATTAAACCTAAGAAATGTTATCCTAATAGCCTTGCATATATTAAATAGCCGTATTCAGCCATATTCCAAATATCATATACATGTTACTTTTCATTTATTTGTAAAAGTACCGAATACAAGTAAAAAAGAGGTTTGTAACATTTTGATGACTTAGATTAACTAAGAACTGGATCATAATAGCGGAACATTCAGTCACCTTAACAGTCATTAAGACTGTCATTAATGGGATTTGCTTGCAAATCCAGCTCATCTCCTTCAGCCTTAGGTTCTGATTCAAGTGATCGTGTCTGTTCCAAAGTCCCCCCCTCCCCAAACAAAAGTTTTGGATACGGCCCTGAGGATTACATATCAATTTCTAACTCCACCCCCAACCCCTTAGAGCTAATTCTGTACTTATCTGAAGATACTTTCAAAACAACTGCTGAAACACAAGAGCCGTTAAACAAGAATAAGAATTTCTTATGAACACTGTAGTCAATAACAACTCATTCCATAGTTTGGAAACTTTCAATTCCCTATTGACCGAGCCCCCTCCAAAGCTAATTCGACCACCCCTTCCACATGAAGTGCCATTGGGAAAAAAACGAACAAATGTTAATGCATTAAACCCTTACGGGTTAAGGTAATGCAATACGGTTGCCCCTGTCTTAAATAGGAGGGTAGAAATTCCAATACCCTTTTAATGAAAATCTGGAATGATAATCCAGGGGAAAAAAAAGGGAATTTTCCGCGGAGCAGAGGGGATATTCCGCGGGAGGGGGGAGGAGTATTTTCATGATGGGGGTATTTTCATGGTGGGAGGGGGGGGGGGGTAAACCCCAGATCCCAGGGAAAAGACGTTATAAATACGAGATTTCTCTAAGACGTGAAATCTAAAATAAAAATGAGGATATTGATTCTACTTTGGCCCTCCACAATGTTGAAAATCCAGATCATGTAGTTCTTTTTGATGAGGCAACTTTAATATTTGAAGGAAATGGCTTTCCACATTCTCTTTAGGAAGGCAATCGAACATTCTTTGTTCTCCACAGGTCAAAGATAATTCAAAAGTTTAGTTTTCCTTCTTTTTTGAGTACTGAAAACGGCTGACCGGAAGTCCCTTACGAAATATTTGTTTCTATAATTTTCGCGTCTTTTTTGTTCGCTGGCTCACATTTTTCTCGGCTATTCAATATTATTATTTTTTTCTTATTTGTGATATGTCAATTCTGCTTGTAGCCCTTTCTTTCTTTAACAGTTGACAGAACTAATGCAATTTTATTTCAACTAATATTCAACCATTTTAAAATTATAATTACCTCTACTATTTTCTATAATACACTTTGTCGTTCTAATAACGAGATACCTAAGTCAGATAGAATATTCAATCCTTTTTCTGCTAGCCTCTTGGCGCTTTTGTGCTCTGTAAATTGCAAGGTGTCGTAAAATATGTAAGATACCGGTAAAATACGCAAAATACCGGTAAAACAAGTAAAATACGTAAATTACTTAAAATACGTAAATTGCGCAAAATAGGTAAAATACCAATTTTACGGGGGTCCTTAAATTACGGTAAAATACTCGATTTTACGGTGACCCATTTTACCAGTTACAACACTACCCAGGGGCTGTGGATGCTAGGTCCACAGCCCCTGGGTTACACAGCCCGGAGTTACACGTTTTAGATCTTTCCATTATTCCAAGAAAAACGGTTATTTGAAAATGTTGGTCAAATGCAATGGCGCAGGGGACATTTACAGGGGGCAGGTACCATAAAAGGGCCCGGAAGACCAGTTGTCCTTCGATCACTATTGAAGCTTAAAGAGGGCACTAGAACTTTTACTGTCCAATTGAATAATCCTCCTCTGAAGTTTTATGACAACTCCTTCCACACCAAGTAGCTGGGAAAAGAATAAAATAGAAATACATGGGAGGCACATGGATATTTGCTAGAAAAAATCACGAAAGGCATCGAAAAGAAAACAAAATTATTGTTTTCTTTTTTAAAGTATTGAATAAAAAGTGTTCCCCACCTAAGCAAAACTCAAAATTGCCTTGTCCTCCTCCCAATCACCACCAACAAATCTGTCCCTAAAAGTTTTAACTTGATTCTGAAGCCGTGAGACGAAAAATTGTAGACATACCTAAACTAAAACTTTGAAATACTCATCCGCAGAAGAAAAATAGTCTGATTTCAATTTTTCTCAACCATGTTACCTCAAAACGTATTTAAACAATTCATAATAAGTTGAGATCTATGGGTATGTGCAAATGTGAATTCCATGCAAGCCAAGGGCTACTATTACTCTGCCATAACTTTGATTCATGCGATATTTGCAAAGGCTACAAAGTTGGTCAACAAAATGCCTTTTTTCAAATATTACATAGTTAACCCACAGAAAATCTTGTTTAAATAATCTTTACTAAGTCAATATTTACAAAGGTAACTCCAAAGGTATTTTGGATCGAACCTAAATTCCTGTTTCAAAAAACCTACGTTTGACCCGTTTGTAGCCGAAAGACTTGAACAAGCCAGTGGAATCTTGTAGTCCATTAAATTAAGCTATCACTCATACAAAAGACTGATTTGTCGTTGTTAGCCTAAACCTTATGTGGTGACTGGGAAATTTTAAAACATCTTTGTGTAGGTGTAGCAATGTTTAATCGACGGGGGGGGCAACCCTTCATGACAGTGGGTCCCGACGTTGACGTTTCTATTAATTTGCTAATCATCCGGCTGATATATTATACTTTCCACCCATCTTTGTACCTACAGATAATTTTATGAATACATAACTAGGTATGTGAGGTTACACATACATTTCACTTGGAAAATCATTGTTTATAAGTAATCTTAACTTCATATCGGCCAAAAATTATGATAGCCCTATTTGGTTGCAGCTCTATTGCAAAGATGAAGGCCTTAGGGCTGTGAAGGAAATTATCTGTTTTACATAATTTGCTGAGCTGTTTAAACTATATTCATCTTTGGAAGATATATTTTTTTTTCTTGAAAAGATGATGAGCTTTCTTAAAAACATTAGCTACAAACTTGTTCAGGACTGAAAAGCATCGCTTTTCAGTACAAGCTGAGGCCTAAGGGGCAGTTGTCCCCCTTCCCCATAGCAAATTGCACCCCTGGCTTGAGGTCAAAAAGCTAAGTTAGTTTGTTAGGTAGGTAACGAACGATTGAGAAGGGAGGTCAGCCATGTGACCGGAGTTAATCCCCATCCGTGATGAGATTTTACAGATATCGAGATTTAGCTAGCACTAATTCAAGCCGATCAGAAATTTCTATCAGAAGTCTGATTGGCTGAAATCGGTGATAGCTAAGTCTCGGTATTAATTAAGTCTTATAGTGGATGGGCCTTTACCGCATTAGCGGTGATTTGTAAAATAACAGCACTCTTTGTGTTCCCGGGCACCCTTTAGCGCCACATGGCATGGCATCGAATACAATTTCAAGGTCGCCAGTTTAATCAAAACTATCGAATGGCCCAAAACATGCCTCAAGGAGCGGTGTGATCCGTGCAGTCGCAGGGATAAGGACCCCAAATAGTGGTTATTGGGGTTCTTTCCATTTAAAACAGAAATATTCGCAGATACATTCATGTGTAAATAGGAAAGTGGACATTGTGTGTGTTTTTGAAATTGTGCATGATCGTTCAAGAATCGCTTAAGGAGGAATCTTGTATCATCTAAAAACTGTCCCGTATCAAACGCTGTAGGTAAGTATTCCAGACATGTTGCTTTGTTTGAATCAAGGTTGTTATTTAAGGACATGCTATACCTTGTCAAACACTTCGGTAATGAGAGACATCTGTGCTAATAATAGCTGATAACCAAAATGATCTCGTCCTTATGAAAATTTAATCATCAAACTCTGAATACGAATGCTATCCCTATCAGAATCGTCAAGCTCAAACTGTGAAAATATGAAATATCGTATTTCTCGCGTTACGGGTGGAAGTTTGGCTTACCAGAAGCGGAGAAGAGAAAATAGACAACAATCACTCGTTGGTCTGGTCTGGATGGAGCACGAGAAGGAATGGTGTTGGCCTTGCGCTAAATAGTCTCACAAGAAAGGCACTACTCTTGCATGAAGCCATATCAGACAGACTAATGAAGGCCCACTTTGGACACAAACACGGTAAAATGAGTATTGTCGTATTGTATGCCCCGACCAATGATTCTGATAACATAATCAAGGAAGAGTTCTACTCTGGTCCGACCAGATGTCTCACGACAGTTTCCCCCGCGATATAACAGTACTTCTTGGTGAATTCAACGCAACAGTGCGTGATGATACGGGCGTTTGGCGTGGCACAATTGGCCCTGTTTCTCCCGACCCACTAACGACAATAACGACAATGGCCTTCGCCTACTTGAATTATGCCGATCCCTTGACCTAGTCATCGTAGGCACTTACTTTCAACGCAGAACCATCCACCAGTACACGTGGTATAGTAATGACGGTCGCACAAAGAAGATGATCGATTACGTCATCATGTCTAAACGCTGGAGATCATTGCTGAAGAACTGCAGAACTTAGAGATCAGCTGAGCTTGGGAATGCAGACCACAGGCTCAAGTGTGCTGAAGTCCATCTCTGCCTTCAAGCACAACGATCAGAAAGAAGGCCAGTTACTGCAGATATTGGGAAACTCCAGGAGCCAAATACTCGCCTGGAGTATAGTATTGAGGTATCAAATCGTTTCGAGCTGCTTGGCACACTTACCAGCAGTGAAGACGCCTGGAAGTATTTTAAATCGCAGACAAGCTTAGCAGCACAATTTGTGCATGGCAAGAGAGGTTTTTCAAAGAAATCTTGGCTAACAAATAAAACACTGGAGTTTATAGAGGAAAGACGGAGGGCAATACTCCTTGGGGACATTGTATCTTATCGGAGGCTTAATGAAGCGCAAAACAGTCTCATTCACCGAGATCGAACTCAGTTTGTTAAAAGGAAAGCTGATGAAATTGAATAAGCAGCAAAAAAGAAAGACGTGGGTAGCCTCTTCAAGCTTCTCCGAAATCTTACAGAAGATAAAACTCTTACATTGGGACCTGTACTATCCCTGGATGGGACACTTGTCTCTTATGCGGGGACTTGTCTTGAGAGGTGGAAGGACCGCTTCTGCTCGCTCTTAAATAATACTAGCCCGTCTGTCTCTCCAAATAATAGTTCCAGCCAGTTTACCAGTCAAAGGCCTGAAGCAGAAATTCCTCCATATGAGCCTTTCAGCCCCTCAGATTTCGGAAACGCAGTTAAAAGGCTCAAGAATAACAAAGCTGCTGGTATCTGTGGCTTAAGCTCTGAACTGCTGAAATATGCTGGTCCTACAATGCTCCTGTTTCTCCACACTCTGCTCTCCACAATTTGGCAAACTGAGATAATTCCTGAAGATTGACGGAAAGGTGTCATCATCCCCTTATGAAAAAGAAAAGGCTCTAGAAAGGACTGTTCATATTATCGTGGAATAAATCTTCTGTCAGTACTAGGAAAACCTTTCTCAATGGTCCTGCTGGATCGCTGTCGGAATATAATCCGTGGGATTCGGTGACCTGAACAAGCTGCTTTTATGTCGGACCGTTCCACCATCGAGCAGATTTTTACGATTAGACATATAATAGAAAAAGTCACAGAGCTCCGCCAGAAGGCTTTTTTTGCCTTCGTTGACATCCGTGCTAAGTTCGACTCAGTGGACAGAGAGGTACTTTGGAAGATTTTAGTATCACCTGGCCTCTCCAAGAAATACTGCAGACTCTTCAAAGCTTTACACCATGACACCGAGAGAAGTCTTCAAGTCAATGGCGGGTGCAGCCCATTCTTCTGAATCACGACAGGGCTGCGTCAAGGATGTGCAGTGGCCACAAAGCTTTTCAATTTTATCATAGACTACGTTATGACAAAGACGACTTCACGTCTCAACTTTGGACTCAAGTTTGGAGATCGTGTCATCTCAGATGCTGATTTTGCTGACGACTTGGCCATCCGAACGGACTCCATGGATCAGTTGCTGGAAGTGCTTCAAATCTTACGAGAAGAGGCGGCAATTGTGGGACTGCAGATAAACTGGAACAAAACGAAAATTATGCCCATAGATTCAACTTCCTCCGTTGTCATTTCTTCAGTCAGTCTGGACGCAACAACTAGCATAGAAGTTGCCCAAAATTTTACCTATCTGGGATCCACGATTTCTCCAGATGGCTCCCTTCTCCCCCAGCTGCAAGCAAGGCTATCCAAGGCGTCTTCTGCCATGAACAGGTTGAACCGTCACCTTTGGTGAAAACCGAATATCAGTCGTTCAACCAAACCTCGAATGTTCAACGCCCTCATTGGTTTTGTGATGCTTTACGGCGCTGAGACTTGCAAAGCATGAGCTGCAACCCTAATGGCTATCGATAGATTCCAGTCAAAGAGTCTGAGAAGGATAGAAGGTCTACGGTGGGTATCCAAAATGATCTCATCCATATGAAAATCTAATCAAACTCTGAATACGAATGAAATCCCTATCAGAATCGTCAAGCTCAAACTGTGAAAATACGAAATATCGTATTTCTCGCGTTACGGGTGGAAGTTTGGGCTTATCGGAAACAAGTTTGGTAAAACAGACAACAATCACTCGTTGGTCTGGTCTGGAGGGAGCACGAGAAGGAATGGTATTGGCCTTGCGCTAAACAGTGCTAGCTAAATCTCGGTATTTGTAAAGTCTTATAGTGGATGGGTCTTTACCGCATTAGCGATGATTTATAAAATAACAGCGCTCTTTTTGTTCCCGGCCGCCCTTTAGCGCCACATGGCATGGCATCGAATACAATTTCAAGGTCGCCAGTTTAATCGAAACTATCGAATGGCCCAAAAACATGCCTCAAGGAGTGGTATGATCCGTGCAGTCTCAGGGATAAGGGCCCCAAATAGTGGTTATTGGGGTCCTTTCCATTTAAAACAGAAATATTCGCAGATACATACATGTTTAAGTAGGAAGTGGATATTGTGAGTGTTTTTGAAATTTTGCATGATCATTCAAGAATCACTTAGGGAGGGATCATGTGGGATCTAACAACTGTCCCGTATCAGACGCTATACGTAAATATTCCAGACATGTTGCTTTATTTGAATCAAGGTTGTTATTTAAGGACATGCTATACCTTGTCAAACACTTCGGTAATGAGAGACATCTGTGCTAATAGTAGCTGATAACCAAAATGATCTCGTCCTTATGAAAATTTAATCATCAAACTCTGAATACGAATGCTATCCCTATCAGAATCGTCAAGCTCAAACTGTGAAAATATGAAATATCGTATTTCTCGCGTTACGGGTGGGAGTTTGGCTTATCAGAAGCAGAGAAGAGAAAATAGACAACAATCACTCGTTGGTCTGGTCTGGATGGAGCACGAGAAGGAATGGTGTTGGACTTGCGCTGAATGGTCTCACAAGAAAGGCACTACTCTTGCATGAAGCCATATCAGACAGACTAATGAAGGCCCACTTTGGACACAAACACGGTAAAATGAGTATTGTCGTATTGTATGCCCCGACCAATGATTATGATAACATAATCAAGGAAGAGTTCTACTCTGGTCCGACCAGATGTCTCACGACAGTTTCCCCCGCGATATAACAGTACTTCTTGGTGAATTCAACGCAACAGTGCGTGATGATACGGGCCTTTGGCGTGGCACAATTGGCCCTGTTTCTCCCGACCCACTAACGACAATAACGACAATGGCCTTCGCCTATTTGAATTATGCCGATCCCTTGACCTAGTCATCGTAGACACTTACTTTCAACGCAGAACCATCCACCAGTACACGTGGTATAGTAATGACGGTCGAACAAAGAAGATGATCGACTACGTCATCATGTCTAAACGCTGGAGATCATTGCTGAAGAACTGCAGAACTTAGAGATCAGCTGAGCTTGGGAATGCAGACCACAGGCTCAAGTGTGCTGAAGTCAATCTCTGCCTTCAAGCACAACGATCAGAAAGAAGGCCAGTTACTGCAGATATTGGGAAACTCCAGGAGCCAAATACTCACCTGGAGTATAGTATTGAGGTATCAAATCGCTTCGAGTTGCTTGGCACACTTACCAGCAGTGAAGACGCCTGGAAGTATTTTAAATCGCAGACAAGCGTAGCAGCACAATTTGTGCATGGCAAGAGAGGTTTTTCAAAGAAATCTTGGCTAACAAATAAAACACTGGAGTTTATAGAGGAAAGACGGAGGGCAATATTCCTTGGGGACATTGTATCTTATCGGAGGCTTAATGAAGTGCAAAACAGTCTCATTCACCGAGGTCGAACTCAGTTTGTTAAAAGGAAAGCTGATGAAATTGAATAAGTAGCAAAAAAGAAAGACGTGGGTAGCCTCTTCAAGCTTCTCCGAAATCTTACAGAAGATAAAACTCTTACATTGGGACCTGCACTATCCCTGGATGGGACACTTGTCTCTTATGAGGCGACTTTTCTTGAGAGGTGGAAGGACCGCTTCTGCTCGCTCTTAAATAATACTAGCCCGTCTGTCTCTCCAAATAATAGTTCCAGCCAGTTTACCAGTCAAAGGCCTGAAGCAGAAATTCCTCCATATGAGCCTTTCAGCCCCTCAGATTTCGGAAACGCAGTTAAAAGGCTCAAGAATAACAAAGCTGCTGGTATCTGTGGCTTAAGCTCTGAACTGCTAAAATATGCTGATCCTACAATGCTCCTGTTTCTCCACACTCTGTTCTCCACAATTTGGCAAACTGAGATAATTCCTGAAGATTGACGGAAAGGTGTCATCATCCCCTTATGAAAAAGAAAAGGCTCTAGAAAGGACTGTTCATATTATCGTGGAATAAATCTTCTGTCAGTACTAGGAAAACCTTTCTCAATGGTCCTGCTGGATCGCTATCGGAATATAATCCGTGGGATTCGGTGACCTGAACAAGCTGCTTTTATGTCGGACCGTTCCACCATCGAGCAGATTTTTACGATTAGACATATAATAGAAAAAGTCACAGAGCTCCGCCAGAAGGCTTTTTTTGCCTTCGTTGACATCCGTGCTAAGTTCGACTCAGTGGACCGAGAGGTACTTTGGAAGATTTTAGTATCAACTGGCCTCTCCGAGAAATACTGCAGACTCTTCAAAGCTTTACACCATGACACCGAGAGAAGTATTCAAGTCAATGGCGGGTGCAGCCCATTCTTCTGAATCACGACAGGGCTGCGTCAAGGATGTGCAGTGGCCACAAAGCTTTTCAATTTCATCATAGACTACGTTATGACAAAGACGACTTCACGTCTCAACTTTGGACTCAGGAAGTGCTGAGTCCAGCACTGGAAGTGCTTCAAATCTTACGAGAAGAGGCGGCAATTGTGGGACTGCAGATAAACTGGGACAAAACGAAAATTATACCCATAGACCTAACTTCTCCCGTTGTCATATCTCCAGTCAGTCTGGACGCAACAACTAGCATAGAAGTTGCCCAAAACTTTACCTACCTGGGATCCACGTATTCTCCAGATGGCTCCCTTCTCCCCCAGCTGTAAGCAAGGCTATCCAAGGCGCCTTCTTCCATGGACAGGTCGAACCGTCACCTTTGATGAAAACCGAATATCAGTCGTTCAACCAAACCTCGAATGTTTTAACGCCCTCATTGGTTTTGTGATGCTTTACGGCGCTGAGTCTTGCGAAGCATGAGCTGCAACCCTAATGGCTATCGATAGATTCCAGTCAAAGAGTCTGAGAAGGATAGAAGGTCTACGGTGGGTCGACTTCTTGAGTAACGAGAAGCGGCTGCATCTCACCAAGCAATCTCGTTTTTCTACCCAAGCAGCCGACCGTACCTTACGGTGGTTTGAACATCTTCTTCGAATACCCCCACATTTAGCTGCAAAGATTATCTTTGTCTTTGACCCTGTCAAAGCCGGTTGGAAGTGACCTCGCAGCCGACCAAAGAAGCGAATGTCCAACAGGGTATCCGAGTTCCTAGCGATGGCAAATATCAGACCAAGAGAAGCGCAAACCCTTGCAATGGACCGAAGTGAATGGAGGAGGCAGATGTCACTCTCTACGCCAAGTAGCACCCCGGCAGGAGACCTAATGTAAATGTTTACTTGATGTTTTGCTTATGCAGTCTAAGCATACACTTAGTCCTCCACCTACCACCGCAAACCTTTTTTAGAAAGGTTGATGAGTAGCACCTTTTCAGATTAAAAACATGCAGCTCTATCACCAGTATGGAAAACACAACGAACACGACAACAAAAAACGAAACATATCTGTAATCATCCGTGATTAAAAAAAGCTACGACATTTGGTATTTTCGTAAATAAGAGCTTGAAACATTTGCGCTCAGGTTTTTAAGCATGTTGAATTTTGTGATCTAATCTGTGATCGTAATTCTACTGGGGGTGTTTCCCTTTTTTTATATAACGTAATTTCTTTATGGTAGTAAACTTTGATGAGTTAATTTAAGATTAATGAATTTCAAGTCTTTGAAATCCAATTCAGAAGTATGTTCTTTTCGTGTATTAATTAAAAAAAAAACTTTTCCAAACAATAGTGAGAACGGTAAAGAGCGAAATCAGCACCTAAAATGAGTAGAAATACAGTCATACAAAAAGTCAAACTTAAAGTCAAACGAAACCTAAAAAGAACAGAAGTGAAAAGAATAATCAAGTCAACCTTAAAACACCCAGACATTACCACATATAAAAGTACGGATACCACCCTCCACGACTCTCTAAAGGAATGAGTGCCATTCAAACTTTACTGAAAACAAACTGCATTTAATACAATTTCTCTTTTATCATGATTTTTCGAGCTCTTAAAACATAGAGTGTCAGTTTGCTTTGTTGAAAACAATTTGTGTTTCGAACAGTGTGTGTTTCAACAGCTACGAAAAAGAATTACCACAAGGAAGTTTGGCTACGGCCTACTCAAATCCTTTATAAGGTCAGTGTCCTTTGCACTTTACTCCCAAAATGGGAAAATGAAGAAAAGTGGAGTGAATTCGTGGAGGAAAGTGAAGTTAATTTGCATTTTGTCCCAGCGTGATCGCATTCCTAATCTAGCTTCATAGGCCCCACAATATGAAGATCTGGAGTATGATGCTCATTAAATATTATTGACAATTTTTATTGGTCACTAAATGCGGGGGTTTAGGCTTCCATAAGGTCATATCCAAGGAAGGGGGAGGTAGGGGTTTGACCCGCCCAAACACTTTTCCGAGTCGTAAAAACATAAAAAAAAGAATATAAAAATTTTGATGTGTTTTAAAGTTTCTTTTTTTGTAAACCCTCAAAATAAATCATTTTGTAACCCCCCCCCCTTTTCGAAAAAAATCCTGGATATGACCCTGGGTAGAGGGTTGCCTATTTGAATTTACATGAGTGGCTGGTCGAAAGGCCGTAAATTGAGGGAAAGATATTTTTGTTTATAGAGTTGTGTGGCGGAGAGATGTACTGGGGATAGCTGTCGGTGAGGCATTGTGTTGTGATGATTCATAGGGTGGAGAAATGTGCTGGTGGAAAGTTTTAAGGGTTATTTTTTGTGTGATGGAGATTTGAGGAGGAGAGCTCTGTGGAAATAAATTAATGGCATAGGGAGTTTTGTGGCTGTGGGGTGGGAAGTATTGGTATGGGAAGTAATAGTTTCAGAACCTTCGGCATTATATTTTTTAGCTAAATCGAAAATTTGCATTTGTTCTTTTGGAATTTCAAGTTTGTAGGCTAGGCTGAAGAGGTAGCATCTGTTTAGAAATATTGAATGTTTAAATGCCATTTAAAAGCAGACTAAAAGGACAAAGACTGTTCAACTAGTTAGTTAGTTCCGTGGCGTTTTTTTCAAAGTTCATTTTTTTTTCGAAAATGAGTTAAGCATATGGTTTGAAAGAGGTCGAAGAGACCTATCAATATGTCTATTCAAAATGAGCTTACCTTTATTTTTACCGAGATACAAGTTTTCCCAGAAGGGTAGAAGTCCAAATTCTTAAAAAAACATTACGCTAAAAGGGCATAAGTCCAGTTTTTTGCCAATTAATGAACCAGTTTTTTTTTGAAGAATATTGCTGGGGAAACAGAGAATGTGTGCCTTTTTTATTGGGACCTTTAGCATCACAATAAAATAGCTAAGAGGAATAGTTTCAAAGATAACCGTGTTTGGTGTAGTTCAAGCACCCCTTTCAACCACGGAGAGATAAGCGCACAGTTTAGCTCTTTTGCTGCCTTTGAGTCCCATTATTCAAGGGCTCCAGAAAGTATTTATATCTGGAGATACCTCCAGGAAGTATTTGGCTGAAAATTTGATTATTGCGACAACGTTCGACCTGCACAAGGCAAATAGTGAAGAACAGAGTAGAAAAAGTTTAAAAACTTTAATCTTGGATTCAAACCTCCAAACCTCCAAGATTCCTGTGGATTGAAAATAAAAATTCAATCCACAAAGATTGAATTAAAAAAATTTATTTTCAAGAAAGCTTGGAAATAAAAATTCAGCAGATACTGATCCTGGAAACCCTACAATCCTTCAAAAAGACCAACGGGAAAACGTCTTTAAACTAGCTTATGGCAGAAAAAGGAAGACAAAAAAAAAGCACTGAAATCAGGAGAAACTTTGGAACTCTGGACAATTGACATGCAGAAATGCCCTCCGACCCCTAATTTAAGGTGAAATTAGTCTCCTATAAGCGTCAGCACTGGACGTACAACTTGACAGTGCAAGTTTCAGGAGATGGAGAAAAATCGCACAATTTATTCTGGCACGAGGGGCAGTTAGAGAAGGGAGCTAGTGAGGTTACCTCCGCTTTATATTTGTTGCTTGGCCAGATTCTGTTAAATCTGAAGCAGGTCGTACCTGTCTGTGATACATGCAGTGGTCAGAACAGAAATTCCAGTGTTACTGGAATGCTGTTTTACTTTTTATCCAAAGTTGCAATCAGGGACCTAGAAGTAATTGAAAACAAGCTTCTGGAACCAAATCACACACATCTAGAGTATGATTTGGACCATTCAAAGATAGAGAAAGCAAAAAAAAAAAAAAAAAACGAATATTCAAGTCACCGTGCCTACTGGCTGGGCAAATGCCATCAGGACTGCCAGAGGCAAGATATCTACGAATTCAAATCTGAAAAAAAGAGGAAGAAATTTTGGATTTTTCTGAATTCTTCAAGAAATCTTCTTCTGAAGAAACATTGACGTTCACAAAAAAGAGTTAAAGTGTACTGACGCTCCTGGTTCCGGTACACAAAGGATTTACGAATAGTGCGGTTCAAAACTTCCCACAAAGAAAACAAGCCATTTCGAACCATGAATTTACGAAAAAGGGGTCAAGTTGCTACCATCCCAGTTCTTACTCCGGAGTTTACAAATGGCCAAACGACCAGCAAAGCCTAATGCAATGACCTCATCTCTCTTCATCTTAGAGGATTTCCATTTGTTTTACAGAAACCTTCTGTATGACAAACCGCATGGCGAGCACATTCAAGACGAAGCTGAGCTTCGGGAAGATGAATGTTCGTCTTTTGATTGATTTTCCTTCGTTTAATATATTGAACTGAAGATTTGTGAGTGAAAAAAAAGCTTAAAAGAATTTAAGCCCATTTTGCAAATTGGAAAAAGTTGAACTTTTGAGATTGCCGTTTTACAAAAAGGGCGTAAGTCTCTCAAGGGTGGATCCAGGATTTGTTTTCGGGGGGGGGGGGGGTTACTAATTTTTGAATTTTTTTTGGGGGGGGTTACTAATTTTTGA
>JAQQPU010000102.1:0-22058 GCA_029168905.1 Artemia sp. Kazakhstan ARC1039 | reverse complement strand
ACTAATTTTTGACTCAGTTTTCGACTAATTTTACTGATTTTTATCTAGCTTTTACTAATTTTCGACTCATTTTCGACTCGGTCAAAATTTTTTTTTTTTTGGGGGGGGGGGGGGGGAAAAAATGGAAAACCCCCCCCCCCCCACTGGATACGGCCTTGAAGTCTCTTATCTTTCATGTAGCAAACAATTCTGCGATTTGGACATATCCAGCGAGAAGGCAACTAGGAATCAGTCTTTATAGTTTCGGTTTCTTAAATTCTCATTTGTGAGAAAGATTTTTTCATTCTTTTTGCTCTCCTGTAAAATTAGGAAAAGTGGACTTGGGCCCCTTTTTCAAAACACCAAGGAATTTACTAGTTGATATATTTCCTGAGTCACCCTTAAACAAGAAATCTAGACAACATGGCTGATAGACTCGCACATTAAGGCCATAAGGACCGCGGTCTAACCCAAATTTATAAAGTGTGATCATTTTGCTGGTCAAAAGACATTGGTGAAGAACAACTATGTCTATTATAAATGCAACATAGTTCACCTATACAAATAAGAGAATAAAGCTACCGAGAGGCTTATAATTCGGAAATTGACAACCTTTTTAAGGTGTTCTGTATTAGTTCATTGTTATCTGTGCTTAGAACATAGTTCAAGTACACAGGAATTCTGTTTTTTTCACACATACATTTATTTAAGAATGACAGACATATTTCTCTTTGACTTATTGTACAAATCGTCGTTCCGCCTATTGAAAGAAATGGAAATTTATTTGCTAATCATTTGGTCTCATTCACATCACAGCTTGTGGTTTGTTGCAATTCTGCTGAAGTCATCCCACCAGCGACAATCATGACTCTCTGTCGGGTTGCTTTTTTGAATTGGTAGCCTAGCTGGAGATTTCAAAACCAAAAAAATCTTGTCAGATGGTAACTGTTGACCCGAGTCAAATTTTTATAAGATAAGTTGCTTTTTTATCCTTCTTCTTCTTCATCAAGTCTCTTGGTCAGTTTTACTCGTCTGTATTTTACCATTTTATTTATCTTCAGTTTCATAGTTTCGTCAATATTTTTATAAGTGAGCTGGCAAAAAAAGCAGCTGTCGAAATATAGGCTCCAAAAACTGGATAAATTAAACTGAATAAATTGTTATTTGTTAATGTGACTGAGTGTACATAAAGGTATATTAATCTTTGGAAAAAAGGGGACCAAAATTTGAAACAAACTCCCTCGCATTTTGCTCAATTTTACTTCGTAGGAAGATATTCTTTAATCCCTTCCGCAACTACTGAAATATTTATTATTGCAGCCAAATAATTAATTTTAAATTAGATGAAGAATGTGCGGAAAAATATTTAAGTTTCAATAATGACAAAGTTTTTTGAATTTAGTAAAAAAAAAAAAAACAAATAAAATCTACTTTCATATTTCAACCATCCACAGACTTGAGTAATTCAGTTTAGTAATTTTTTTTCTGAAATTGTTTCTTTTTCTTTTTTTTTTTTTGCCACCAGACTTAGACGTCTTAAATAATCTCAACATTTTACCTTGCTTAATCTCTTGAAATACTGGCAACGAATGCACAAGGTAGTTTATAGCCCCCCTAGGTTTACCCTTCCGGATTAAGGTAGATCAGTTGTCAACGAAAAGTTCATAACAATCATAGACACAAATGATTCGAGTCAAAGATCCCAATTGCCACCAGAGAAGTATCCTTTAATCTTTAATGTTACGAGCCACTCAACCGAAATCTGGAAATTCATCCCTAGACTTCACAGGGGTAAATCGGATTTGCTGATATTGCTGATGAAGTACAGGGTGAAATTGAAATTGATGGGAGATTTTCTGGTTGACTGTGTCTGTTATCTGAAAATTCATTTGATAAAGCTCAGCTATGCATGAACTTTGATTTTAGGAAGCTTAGCTCCAAACTGTCAAACTGAATTCCTGACACAAAGGCTCTTTTCTTGGAATTCTGGAAAAAAATATTCTTATGAAAATTACGCTGAAAATTTAGGATTTTCTTTGATTCAAACTTTTGACTATGATTTCTTAGTAGAAAGGTAATACTTAAAAAAAACTTTTCCACAAAAGAAGTTTTTCAAAGAAAAGCAAAAGACGAGCAGAACTACAGCCAATCAGTAATTAAAGTGTAAAACGAACACATCACTATCAATAAATAAATGAAACCCATAACGATCCCAAATTACAATAAAGACTCAAATCAAACTTGAAACGAACAGAAACTACCATCAACAGGAGCAGGGCTAACGCCTCTATCCCTTCTCAAAACCAGAACGTCATTTGTGCTTTACTGAAAACCGTTTTTATTTTGAGATATGCGATTTATTTGTCATAAAAAAAAAACTTTTTAGCCTGCTGACTAAAGGTCTGCGTTGCGCAGGTACCGATCTCCTAATTGAATGCCTTCGGCCGGGAGTGCAATGCGTGGTTGGGGGCAAATCATCCGACGCTTCCCGTGTTTTTTTCCCCAGATTTCTGTACCCAAGAAGAGCTGGGTCGCCTCTGGCTGAGCTTGCAGGGAAAACTAAGTCACTTAAACTAAGAATAAATGAAGGTGAAGAGGTGATGCTGAGTAAAGTGAACATTAATCAAACGGATAACTTCACATATCTGGGTAGCAATAATAGGCAGCGCGCTAGCGCTGCCTAAGTAAAGAACGATGTGGGCACAATGTGTTTTTTTTTCTCCATACCCGGGCACTTCGTATCGAAGGAGTTGTCGTAGAAACTTCGAAAAGGGATCATTCGATTGGAAATTGGAGTGGCTAGTTCCCTTTTTAATAGTCAAAAGTTATTGGAGGGCAACTAGCCCCCCCCCACGCCCATCATTCCCCCAAACACATCCAATCAAAATTTTGAGATTGCCATTTTGTTCAGCATAGTTGATTTCATAGTTGAGAGAAAATAAGTTTTTGAGGACGAAATTCTCCCACAACCCTCGGGGCAAGGGTTTTAAGTTATGCCCTGAGGGCATATAAGAACGATGTTGACAGTTGGCACAATGTACTATTCATTATTTTTTTCCTTTAGAGCAGGGCCCTTCATATGGATTGGTCGTCGTAGAAACTTCAAAAGGGGCTCATTCTTTTGGAAATTGAGAATTATAGTGCCCTTTTAAATGCTCGAAAGTGATTGGAGGGCAACTAGCCCCCCCCAAGCCCTCATTCCCCCAAACACATCCACTCAAAATTTTAAGATAGCCATTTTGTTCAGAGTAGTTAATTTCCAGATATAAAATATGTTTTTGAGGAGGACACTCCCCCACAATCCTCAGGGCAAGGGCTTTAAGTTATGCCCTGGGGGCACATAAGGTTTTTATAGAAGGCGTTGTCGTAGAAACTTCAAAACAGGCTCATTCGATTGGAAATTCAAAGGGCTAGTGCCCTTTTTAATAGCCGAAAAGGATTGGAGGGAACTAGCCCCCCCCCCCCGACGCCCATCATTCCCCCAAACACATCCAATCAAAATTTTGAGATAGCCATTTTGTTCAGCGTAGTTGATTTCCACTTAGAAAATATGTTTTTGAGGAGGACAATCCCCCACAGCCCTCCGGGCAAGGGTTATAAGTTATGCCCTGGGGGCATATAAGGTTTTTATTGAAATCTTTGTCGTAGAAACTTGAAAAGGGGCTCATTCGATTTGAAATTCAAAGGGCTAGTACCCTTTGTAATAGTCAAAAGTGATTTGAGGGCAACTAATCCCCCTGTCACGCCCACCTTTTCCCCAAACACATCCAATCAAAATTTGTATTCCCGAAACACATCCAATCGAAATTTCGAGATAGCCATTTTTTTCAGCGTAGTTGATTTCCAGATAGAAATTATGTTTTGGAGGACAGTCCCCCACAGCCATTAGGGCAAGGGTTGTAAGTTATGCCCTCGGGGCATATAAGGTTTTTATAAAAGGCGTTGTCTTAAAAACTTCAAAAAAGGCTCATTTGACTTTAAATTCAAAGGGCTAGTGCCCTTTTTAATAGTCGAAAGATATTAGAGGGCAACTAACCCGCATCTCGCGCCCAACTTTTCCCCAACACACATATAACCAAAACTTTGAGCCATTTTATTCAACGTAGTTTTAAGTTCTGGAAATTAGGTCTTTGAGGATGACACCCCCCCCCCCACAGCCCTCAGGGAAAGGGTTGTAAATTAATTCAAGGAGGCATATAAGGTTTTTATATAACGCGTTGTCGTAGAAACTTCAAAAAGGGCTCATTCGATTGGAAATTGAAATGACTAGTGCCCGTTTTAATAGTCGAAAGTGATTGGAAAGCAACTAACACCCCTTCCGCGTGCACCATTTTCCCAAACACAGCCAATAAAGATTTTGAGATAGCCATTTTGTTCCACGCAGTTGAAAGTTTGGGAAATTATACTTTTGAGCAGGACAATCCCCCACAGTCTTCAGGGCAAGGGTTATAAGTTATGCCCTGGGCGCATATAAGGTTTTTATTGAAATCTTTGTCGTAGAAACTTGGGAAAGGGCTCATTCGATTGGAAATTCAAAGGGCTAGTGCCCTTTTTAACAGTCAAAAGTGATTTGAGGGCAACTAACCCCCCTCTCATGCCCATCTTTTCTCCAAACACATCCAATCAATATTTTAGATAGCCATTTTATTCAACGTAGTTGAAAGTTTTGGAAATTAGGTCTTTAAGGAAGACACCCCCCCCCAATAGCTCTCATGGCCAGGGCTTGTAAATTGTGCCCTGGGGGAATATAAGGTTTTTATTGAAAGCGTAGAGACTTCAAAAGGGCTCATTCAATTGGTAATTGAAAGGGCTAGTGCCTTTTTTATTAATTGAATGTGATTGGAGAGCGACTAATGCCCCTCTCACGCCCACCATTTTCGCAAACACATCTAATCAAAATTTTGAGATATCCATTTTGTTCAACGTAGTTGAAAGTTCTTGAAATTAGGTCTTTTAGGATAATAAACCCCTCAGAGCCCTCAGTGCAAGGGTTGTAAGTTGTGCCCTAGGGGCATATAAAGTTTATATAGAAAGTTTTTATAGAAATTTCAAAAAGGGCTTATTTGATTCGAAATCGAAATTGCCCTTTTTAATAGTCGAAAGTGAGTGGAGAGTAATTAACTCCCCTCTTACGCCCACCATTTCCCCAAAAACGTTCAAGCAAAGTTTAGAGATAGCCATTTTGTTCAACGTAGTTGAAAGTTCTGAAAATTATGTATTTAAGGATGACAACCCCCCCCCCATCAGTCAGGGCAAGGGTTTTAAGTTATGCCCTTGGGGCATATAAGATTTTTATAGATAGAGTTATCGTAAAACTTCAAAAGGGGCTCATTCAATTCTAAACTGATAGGGCTAGTGCCTTTTGTAATAGTCGAAAGTGGTTGGAGAGTAACTAAACCCCTCTCATGCCCACCACTCCTTCAAATACATCCAATCAAAATTTTCAGATACCCATTTTGTTCAACGTAGCAGAAAGTTCTGGAAATTAGGTCTTTGAGAATGACCCCCCCCCCCCAGCACTCAAAGCAAGGGTTGTAAGTTATGCCCTGGGGACATATAAGATTTTTATTGGAAGTTTTGTCGTAGAAAATTCAAAAGGGCTCATTTGATTGGAAATTGAAAGGGCTAGGGCCATTTTTAATAGTTGTAAGTGATTGGAGAGCGACTACCACCCCTCTCACGCCCACCATTTCCCCAAACACATCCAGTCCAAATTTTGAGATAGCCATTTTGTTTAACGTAGTTGAAAGTTCTGGAAATTCGGTCTTAGAGGATGACAACCACCCTAACATACCTTAGGGTAAGGATTGTAATTTATACCCTGGGGGCATATAAGGTGTTTATAGAAAGCGTTGTCGTTTCCAAAAGGGCTCATTTGATTGGAAATCAAAAGCCCAAGTGCCCTTTTTAATAGTCGAAAGTGATTGGAAGGCTTGACATTTTTATTGTAAAGATCGATGTGGGTATAATTTATTATTTTTTGTTGTTGTTGTTGTTTAGACCAGGGCACTTCGTATCGAAGGAGTTGTCGTGGGAACTTCGAAAAGGGCTCATTCGATTGAAAATAGAAAGGGATGATGCCCTTTTAATAGTCGATAGTGATTGGAGAGCAATTAATCCCCCTTCCACTCCTACCCTCCCATGCCCACCGTCCCATTTGCCCATTATGTTTAAAAACTAAATGTTGCCTTAAGATTAAATCAAAATGCACTGTGACAATGCTAATTCCCAATAAGGCATCTCAGCAGTATCCCAAGAACGACTGAGGGTATTATAAATGAGCAAAAATAAAATCAAATAATCTACCAAGCGTGAAACTACCACAAATCAGCATCGATAAATAAATGAAACTCAAAACAAACTGAAATTACAATAAATAACCAAGTCAAACTCAAAACGAGCAGAAATTAACATAAGTTGGGCGCAAAACCCCTATGCCTTCCCAAGGCCAGAACAAAATTTGCACTTTACTGAAAAAATACAAATGAATGTGCATTGTCAGTTTAATATATATATACTGATATTTAGTAATCAAAATGTTAATATTATTTGATTTATTAAAGTTATAAAAGTAAAAATATTTATATTTTTTTCAGTAAAGTGCAAATTTTGTTCTGGCCTTGGGAAGGCATAGGGGTTTTGCGCCCAACTTATGTTAATTTCTGCTAGTTTTGAGTTTGACTTTGTTATTTATTGTTATTTCTGTTCGTTTTGGGTTTCATTTATTTATCGATGCTGATTTGTGGTAGTTTCACGCTTGGTAGATTATTTGATTTTGTTTTTGCTCATTTTTGTTTAATGGAGTTGTTTACTTTTCTTTGAAAAACTTATTTTGTGGAAAAAGTTTTTTTAATTAATATTAGTAAAGATTGTGGATGCGAATATGCGATGAGGATGTAAAAAGTAGAATGACCAAGGTCCAGTGTGGTTTTTGCACAGTTGAAGAAGTTTGAAAGAATAGAAAGATCAGTCTGTGAATCGAGAATAGAATGTTGGAAATTACGGCAATGACAATAGCCATTTATGGTTCTGGAACGTAGCTGCCTTGACAGGCAGAGGAAGATTTGTTAAATATAAAATCTTTCCCAGAGGAATTGTCTCCGGATAGCTTTAGTTACCGGTTTGGCTGGCTGCATATCAAACAACAAGCTATACAAAAAATTTGATTCGATCCCACTTTCTATTACTAAAATTAAAGAAACGTAGAGATGGCAAGGACACGTTTTACGGATTAAGGATGGCAGATTGCCAAATATTGTGTTTTTTGTCCATCCATCTGGGGTCAAACAAATTCCTATCGTCCCCGAGCGGGTTGGGAAGAGATTATAAGGAAGGATTTAAAGGAAAGTTGAACTCCATGGGAAGTGATTAACAGTGAAGATTTGAATAGATTGGGGTGAAAGAGGAGCTTGCCGAGCCGTTTTGGACTTAGGTGGCTTAGAGCTGAAGTGATGTCGATATTAGTTCATAGTTGTAGTATTATATGGTAATACATATTTTCTTTTAAGAGATTTTCTTCTTCTTAAGAGATTTTCTTAAGAAGATTCTTAAGATTTTCTCGTCCATAAGTAAAACACACGAAAACAAGCTTTACTAATCTTATTCATCTCATGAGAAGAAAGAAACTCCAATTAGTAAAATCGCTGGAGATCTAAAATTAAAATCTCAAATTCATAATTGCAATTCTGACATATGTGAAATAGCCTGTCAATAATAACATTGTAATCGTCTCTGTTGAAAAATCTGACAGACTTCAGCTTGAAGTTTGTGTGCACAAGAAATTGGATACCCAATCCTCTGCAAAATTCTAAATGGCAGGCTATGATAAAGAGGAATGCAATCCCCATACTTAACTAGGGGGCGGCAGCACGCACGTCTAACTATGTATCTTTATCTGGTCGTAATTAACAGATAGAAGTTAAGATGTGTCAGTTTTCTTCCCCATATCTATAAAAAGAAGGGGAACTGTTCGTGTTTTATTGAGTTATTACCGGAGGGGGGGGGGTATCCAGCAGACTCTACCATGGGCACCCATATGGGGGGCAGGGGGGGCTCCCGCCCCCCCCCTGGCTGAATGATGTTGCCTTATTTTTATATTTTTGTTCTGAGATTTCTATTATATAGCATTAAAAGTGCCAATTAGACGAGGTTTGCCCCCCCCTGGAATTCAGCTTATGGGCGCCCATGGACTCTACTGATGTAAGACACAAGTAATAATGTCAAAGGAGAATTACAAGATCGATGAGAACATTTTTACTTGTTTATCTAAGTTACTTTCAAGTACATTAATATTTTTTAAATTAAATAACTGGGTTTCTGTTTAGGTAATTCAGCGTTTTCTATTTAAAGACTGTTCTTGAAGTATCAAGGGTATCAAAATGAAAACAGTTTTTGCCCCTGGCTCCATCTAGGGTTTATTCATATCTAAAAACCGACTTTTTTCGATTTTCTACTTTTTTTTTTTTTTTTTTTTTTGGTGTGTTCAAAAAATTCATGAAGATTACAAGCATAGATCAAAGCTTCGTCATTGCTGCCACACCGAACCGTGAAAAAAACGTAAAATATTCCTGAAATTTGACAATGTTTTTCGCTTGTTAAAATCCAAACATTGAAAATCAGCTGATTCCTAGTGTGTTAAACACATTATTTCCTGTTTACGTAGTATTTGCTGGATCCAATTTCTTGTTACATTCTCAAGGGATGGAGCCATACTTATTTAATACCCTTAAGGTTAGCACTAATCTTTCGATAAGTACTAGTATGACACTGAAAATTTATCAAGTCCGTATATCGTTGAATAAGACCAAGGCAATGTCAAACAATGTTACCATTTCGCTAGCTGGAGGTCTTAAGCTTGGGGAAACAAAAATCAAAGAAGTTAGCGAATTGAAGTATCTAGGTAGTACACTAACTCAAAACAGCAGGCTCGACCGAGAGATCATTCTGCGAATTGTATATAGGCCTACAGGTGCAGCATTCTCTCAATTAAATAGTGTTTGGAGATCTAGAAAGCATTCTCTTAAGTTGAAATTGCGTCTGTTCAACAATAACGTAATCTCCATATTGACTTATGGATGTGATTCTTGGAGCCTGTCTAGAGCTGTAGAAAAAAGGCTACTTGAATTTGAGAATAATTGTCTGCGAAGAATACTTGCGATCTGTTGGGCTGATAGAGTATCCAACACCAGGATCAGGTTTCTCACCAAGCAGCCTCCAATAACCGACGAAGTTTGACTTAGAGGGTGGCGATACTGGGGGAACATGACTCAAATGGCGCAAAGGAAGACTTCTTTATGACGATTGGTGATGGATTCCTCCGGGCCACCGGAAGAGTGCTAGACAACAAATTACCATTGGTAGTTCCCTTGAAGTTGAGGCACGAGTAACACGATCATTCCTCAATGAGCTGTGGTCTCCGGCTCAGGATCGTCCGACGTGGAGGTCAACCAATGCTATATTATACACTAGCTGTCGGAAGATCCATGTCTAAGTAAGTGCATAAAGAACAATACGTGTTACGGTGAACATAGAAGATGAATTACAAATATAATTTTGTTTATTCATGTGCCCTTTCGCCGTGGGCATAGAGGTTTGTTGAATAAGGGAAATACTTGTTTTTGGGGCTTAGAACTCTTAGATTTGGTGGGTCCGAAATTAAGCATCAACCCTGCTTCTTTTTTCTGCGTGTAATCTTGAATCTGTTTACTTATGAAAGGGGAATAAAATCAGAAGCAGGCAATTCATTTTTCTGTATTTGATTTTACCTGTTTTGTTTTGGAAAAATAAAAGCTTACTGTTCTCCCTACTGCAGCTATCTTTTCGTCGAAAAGAAAAACAAATTGTGTACGCTAAATCAGATATTTATTTATTTTCTGAAAAGCCCAGGGATGAATGCACTTAATTCGATGGTTTAATCTATTTTTCTTGAGTATGAAGGCAGAGTAGGCGTTGACCGTTTTACAAGTGTCCTAAAGATTCCTTAACTTCCGATTATCCATTACAACAACCACTCCAAGTCATCCCACACGTCATCTTCATACAATATTGAATTATCAATTGCGTCTGGAATGATTAAAACAAGGATAGCAGACAAGTGGGATACAGAATGGAGATTTGAGTGGATACTTGAGAAATGGATGCTCAGCTTATGAGAAATTCATATGTCGACAGACTAATGAGTGCTTCTGACCGTATTATGCTGGAAGGATTTTACAAGATCCTTGCATTGTGTTCTCTCAATTGCTACTTGAAGGGAATTTTTGATGGATCTTCCTTCTCAGTCCTCGGATGGATAATTGTCTTCAGTGATAAAAACAAAATATAACTTATTATTGATTAAAATACAGTGTCACTAAGCTGTAGTTTAGGGAAAGACAGCAAAAAACACGTAAAACCATTGAAAACTTATTGATTTTTTCTTTTTCCGGTGTTGGGGTTAAAAAATAAAATCTTTTACCCCCTGTGGTCTCATGCTCGCAATTTGTTCAAAGATTTTTTTATCCTATCCTTGTTACGAGTACGAGTGGTTTATTAATATTCAAGCAGGCAATTTGTGGGCTTTCACATAATATTCAGTTTACTAGAAAGCTTAACTAAAAATCTTGGGGAGGAGTAAATATTTGAATATAACTGGCCACGCAAGGCTCAATATTTTCAGCAAAACACAGAGGCTTCTAAAAATTAAAATTGATGGCGGAACATTAAAATTAATTTAACAAAAAAAGAATTTATTCTTGTGCCGTTTTAGTTACCCTGACTATGAATTTCATATTGTTATATTTCTGTTGTTCAAACTAGATCTCTGACAATCTAGACATGCAAAAATCAAAGGAAAACCGAATATTTAAATAGGAAAATTGAATAAATCGGGCAAAATTGAACACAATAACAAGAGCTGTTGTATTACTAATCTCAATTGTACTTTTTCAAATTTACAAGTACCTGCAAGTGGACTGAAAAATAGTAAGGCTGTCGGTCCTAATTTTATAGTGTAAGTTACACAAAAACATCAGGAATAAAACGCTTTAGCGAAGCTTTTACGCTTGTATAGGGAACTAGATAGACACATTGATACATTAAAGTGATTAGTGCTGTGTACAGAAGTAATCATGACTGCAGCGACACCTGCAACCTAGTAAAGAGCGAGCTGCGACCCAAAGTAACCAAAATTTAAAAATGCGCTTAAAAAACTGTTCCGTGAGAAAAAAATTGTCATTTGTAGCTTATTCAGGGATGGTAATTATTATTTAGATTAATCTTGGTAATAAAATTTTATTTTGGAAACAATTTACAGTAGTTTTGAAATAGCCTGAAACCTCTCAAAAAATGGCGTGGAATCAAAACAAAAAGTACACCATTGGAATTGCCAATGTCAAAAACCCAGATTTAGAAAATTTACAGCTCCCCATCTTTAACAACAAGGAAAATCTATTTTTTAATGTGTACCTCCGATGTGTCCTTTTTTACTTGGTCATCAATGAAAGATCACTGAAACATCATAGACAGCTTTTTAGGGCTCATTTAAAATCTAATTTTTATATATAATCTCTTTTAATAAACCTGACTTGGTAACGTTACCATAAGGTGCTATATGACACCCAAAAAAATAAATTTATGTACCATTTCCGGAGTATTAAAGGCTGAGTGGGGCACAGGAACATCAAAGAGAGCTTTTTAAGGGCTCATTTAAAAGCTAATTTTAAAATCTAATCACTTTCGGTAAATTCGACTTGACAACGCCATCATAAAGTACTATATGGGACTCAAAATTGCTCTTTGGGTGCCAGTAGCGGTATGGAAAGGCTGGGAAGATTCAAAGGGGTACTATCAGAATCTGGATGGCTGAAAACCCTAATCCCGAGGCTTAAAACCCCCCTTCTTCCATACTCTTCTTCCCAACCCCCTCGATATTAGTTATAAATCGTCTAGTGACTAACAGAACTAGAAGGTTCCTGCAACATGATAGTGAACAGTTTAAGGGCTCATTCAAAAGCCAGTTTCTGTGTCTAATCGCTTTTTATAAAGGCGGCTTTATAACGCCATCATAGAGTGTCATATGCCACCCAAATTTTACCGTGGGCTGTTTTTCCACTTTTTGTTTTTTTTTGTATGAAAATACCAAAAAAGGCCTTTTCCCAAATAAAGACTTCAAAATAAGAAGTTTTCAAAATATAGGCAGGGAAAAAACTAGGGGGAATAGGCAACCTCGCTCCTCAAGTACTGGCAACAGAAAAACGCTCAGACAACATTGTAGAGAAGTGTATAAAGGCTCAATTCAATATTATTGATCATTTCACCGTGCTATTTGTAGATATATAATGGAAATCAAACTCTTTAGTCTAGTGGCAATAGCATTAACCCCAGGTCTTGCAAACAGAAGTTCCAATCATGGATAGAGCATTACTTTTGAAATACGTTTTCTCTCTCAATTACCAATTTATTTCCTCAGTTCTCCTAAATATTTAAGTCAAAGTAGCAAAAATAATGAAAATATAAATTTTTGTAAATTATATTAACTACAATCTTCAATTCTTTTAACGATTTCGTAGATATTGAAATTTTTATTTGCAACTCCTCAAAGATGCCAAGGATAACTACCTCATGGACTTTTTTTGTGGCAAATCTCACACACACACAAAAAAATTAGACATATATTTAATTCTCTATTTTAGCAAAAACTTATAATAGTTTCATTTGTTTTTTGTCTGAGTCGGAGGAAAAAATGATAAGGTTTATTGTCCATATTTTAGAACCTATAAACTTACACATATAAACTAAAATAAAAACAAAGTTTTTCTGATGAAACTAAAGGGTGAAGTTGATACTTAAAACGAGCAAAAATGGCTGTTTCGTAGTTTATGCACCATATTTTTTTAACAGATTCAAACAAACTGGCTCGTGATATGTGCGGGTATATGTAGATATAAGTAGACGAACTGGCTCCCTATATTTGTAGAATCCTGAAACTCTAGCGCTTTACCGAAAACTAAGTTTTTTTTAGTTTTCTAGAGAGTTAAAATCATGTCGTAAGATTTATTGATTTTACGGCGGGTAAAATACTATTGAGAGCTTTATGAATTGTTCTTTTAACTTCTGCAGACCACTTAAGAATTTTTCGCTGCTAATTCTGTTTTGTTGTGATGGTTTTGTTTTTAGTTAAGCGCTATTTTTCCCGAATTCTACGAATATAAGAAAATATAACGAGCCAGTTTGTTTGAAATGATTTTTAAAAAACTGCATAAGCCGCGAAGTAATAATTTTTTTTTCGTTTTAAATTTCAACTTCGCTCTTTACTTTCATCAGAAAAAGTTGTTTAATAGCCTAAAGTAGAGCCAGGAGCTAGCTTTGGTTCTGTCTTAACCCCTTTCAAATGAATTAATTGTATGCCCTCTATTATCATGTCCTCAAGTGGCGTCCTTTCGCAAGTCAAGCTAGACATCCAGGCCTAAATTTGGATACACCCGATAAAAAGCAGGACGTCCATGAATGAATTTGAAAAAGGTTATAATGATTACGCTTAGAAGATGTAAAACTTCATGGGAGGGAATAAGGAGTGACGCACTCAACTGAAAAGGACGGAAGAGGAGTATGCTCAGTTGCGCTAGCCTCAGGTTGCTGAGTGCTGTGATAAGTTGTTAGCAGTGGTAATACTAGTATTTATATACTATCGATAAGGATTTTCAATTGTGGTACTTGAATAACCAGAGTTTCTCAGAATCCAAAATGCACACATCCATTATGTGATTCAAATAGGAGATTAACACACCGATAAATCTTGTATAATAACTTTATAAAACAAATGGTTTAACCAGTTATTAAGATAGTTGTTCTGAGAAAGGCATGACTTGATCAGATATAATTGAACTACCTGAGCCATTGGGTTGCAATTTTCCACTTCTCTGAGAAGCTTTACTGTCTCCATATTAGGTAGGACATACCAAATAATTACTCCGCTTCTATATACGGGGTCCTAAGCAGAGGGTCCAGGTATAATTTTTGTCTACTTTAGTGCTAATTTGTAGAGCGTACAAGATGTAAGGAGACACTTTGTCATAGCGTGGTGCAAATGACTAGTTTGGTCGCTCCGTCTTCATGAGGAAAATGACTTTATTCATTTTTTATCTCATTGTGTATTCAAATCAAGTCTGTTAAGATGAAAAATGTATTTAAAGGTCGAAAGACTAATTGCAGAGGAAGATGAAGATTCTTAAACACGCGAGGAGTCTAACATCATCTGAAAGCTTGCCAGTTAATTTTTGCCGCCCCTTTCTCATGTCTTCGTTGATAAATGTATATAATATTTGAAATACTTTTGCAAAGAGGTCAATGTAATTTTTTTTTATGTGTGGGGAGAGGTCAAGCATTTTTCCTGGTAGAGGGGGATGGTACAATTGAGAAACGCAAGGTGCATAATTTTGATAATAAAAGTTATAGTTTTTAACCCAAACTCAACCATTTTTTTTGCGTTTTATGGACTGGACAATAACATACTTAGAAAGAAGATTTATGGAGTTAAAACAACCCCATCTTCATTTTTGAAGAACTATTTATTATTATTAAATGGTTGTAATAAGACCTTTTCGTAATTGAGCTCTACCGTAATAAATTGAACCCGTTCTTAAACGACTTCCAGGCTACATCCCTGAGTAGAGGCTCGGAAATGCCAGTCCACTCCTAAGAGAAGTCCAATCGTTTCAGTCTAGGGACGACTTAAGCGAAATTACGAAACAGATATCAGAGGCAACGCTATAGCGTTGCCTCTAGTAAAAGCCATAGGGCTTCAATGTTTTATTATTTATTTACTTATTATTGTTTTTTCCCCAGAAGCACTTACGGAAGGGGTGGTCGTATAAACTTCTGCGGGTGCTCATTCAATTGGAGATCGGAAGGTCTAGTGCCCTTTTTAAGATTCAAAAGTGATCGGAGGGCAACTAGACCCCCCCCCTCCCAGTCCTATTTTCTCCAATTGCGTATGAACAAAATCTTAAGATAATCATTTTGTCCAAAATAGTCCAAAGATAAGACAAGAAAAATGCCGGGACGACACAATCCCTCAAAGCCTGGTGGCAAGTGTTGTAAGTTATGACCCAGGGGGCACATAAAGTTTTTTTGAAAGGGATGATCTTATAGGTTTTTTAGGAGGCTCAATTGATTGAAAATTGATAGTTCTAGTTTCCCCTTTAAGGGTGAAAGTGATCAGAGGGCAAGTAGCACCCCAAGCCCTCTTTTCCCCAAATACATCTGATCAAAATTTTGAGATAGCCATTTTGCTCGAAATAGTTCAAAGGTCAAACAATCATGCCTCAAGGGTTGACACATCTCTCCCAGTTTCCTTTCAAGGGCTATATTATTATGCAATTTTCCCATCGTTAACATATGAGGGCTTTTTATTGGAAAAGAGGGCACTTTTCATCCTGGATTTCCAGAAAGGCTTAGGGTATTAAGGCGAAACTTTAAGGAAATGTTGAGAGGATGCCAAACACAATCAAAACACTCTATGCGCTTACTGGTTGTGAAAAGCGAACATCAGCAATATCTAAAGAACGACTGAGGGTGTTAAGTTGGAAATTTCAGGGTATGTTGAGGACATGAAAAGAGACTTCAGGGTAACCTATATGTGTCTTGAGCAGTCCTAGGAAAGAACTAGTAAATTTAAACTGAATATTTGATATATAATAATATTAATTACTGAGAGCTCATCAGTTTAAGATTTTATTTACAGTAATTTTTTTTTCAAGGCTGCAGTAAGTACAAAAGAAAATATTTGTAATAATATTCATTTTCCGTAAAGCGCAAATGAAGCAGTAGACTTTAGATTTTTACAGTTAGGGAATGGGGAAGTAGCAGAAATCTTGCTTGTAATAATTTTCGTTCGTTTTAAGCTTGATTTGCATATTCAGTTTTATTCTTACCCATTTTAAGATGTATTTGTTCGTTTATATTAGTACATGTTTTATGTTTGTTTGCTATGGTCCTATACTCAATTTCTGTTCGTTTTGGGTTTCATTTATTCTTTAATAGTGATTTCTAGTCATTTTGAGTTTGAGTTATTATACAAATTTATTTCTGCAGATCTGAAGTTTAATATGGCCTTTGCTTTTCTTTGAAAAACTCCTTTTTCGGATTTTTTTTTTTTTTTGGGTTAGTTAAGAGAAAGAACACATCTTATTATCCACTTGCTACATATCTTTGATCGAGATGACATGCAGATTTGGGAATTACTAGCAGATGTACGAATGCGTTTTATATTATACAGAATGAGTCATTTTGGTTGTTAGTCAAGTTGAAGCTAACAACCTAAATCCACTTATCACCCAAAACATAGAACTTCCAAATTCAATGAGCAGTCTGAAAATGATTACTGTTACGGGAAACAGGGAAAGTAAATCCCAAAAGGAGCAAGAGATATTTTTTTATTTATAAAAAGAATTTTTGTCCTACACTAAGTCTAAATGGCAAGCTTAGAAGACTACAAGCCGGCCCTATTCATCGGATATTGTGTTGTGACATTTGTGTAGAATTTGTACAAATTTTGACGTCCTGCAGTAAACACTAAGCGAATACTTTTCTAAAATACTGCACACTGATACACCATCTTGGGGTGGGGGTAGTGTGGTGCAGTCATTAAACCATTATGGAAACTGGCACCCTAATACATAGTCTCTATTGGTTGTAAATGGCTGAATGCCCACCTTCTTAGGAAACGGACGTATTCCCAGGGTTGGCATCAGTAGCCATTTGTAAATCATAACGCCTTGGACCTTCTTTGTTTTAAATTAGTGCACCATTGCACCAAAGAATTTTTTTTAGAAGAACCTAACTGTAGAGACGAGAACGTGTATATTTCATTCAACAAGAGCTACATATCAAACCACATGACACTGGTTGATCCATTCATAGCATAATTTTCCTTATTTTTAGAGTGAGGTCACCTCTCAAACGCCACTCCTCCTTATTTTTTTTTTTTAATCGAAATACTCTATTACAAAAAAATTCTTGTGATAGTGTTTCATTTTCTTCTCCCGTACTCCTGGAAATAAAATAAAAAATCAATCATATTTCTTTTTTCGGTTTTTACCCTAAGACTTTCTGCTTTATTGTAATCTAATTCAAGACTATTTCACTAGCATTTCTTTCTCTTTACTACCTATCTATCTTACCTCTTACTGGGAATTCCATACATTTCTACGTTTCTAATTCCTCAGAAACATAATTTTTCTCTCCTATTACATTTTATCTACCTTTTTAATTAAAAACTTTTGTTTTAACATTTCCCCCCTTCATACGATTCTCCATCCATATTCGTACCGTACAACAATTTCAACATTCACTTTGTAGCTACCCACGGCGGCAAGGGGCTGCTCCCATTCATTAGGCGTATAACATACGACATAAAAATACAAATTTACAACATATATACATTATGAACTTTAAAATATACTTTTCACTACATTTACATGATTAATTTGTAAATTCACTACATTTACAAATTAATATTGTTTACACAAAATTGGATAGCTACATCAGTCCTCAAAAAATTGTCTCAAAAATCAACCATTTCACAATGCACGTGAATACCCTCTCATACCCTCTCAATACATAAAATAAATTTTACTATTCGAAATTAAATTTCAAACAATTATTAAAAAAAAATACATCAAATCTAAACTCTATAATATAAGAATTCATACAAAATCCTATAGTATCTATATTCCCTAAATTATATTCAATCTTAAGCCCCATACTTTCAAAATATTCAATTACATTCAAATCTTACCTAATACATAAACTTAAAAATATTAAACAACTATTGAAACCCTTATTAAGAGAGGCGTGTACCATGATTAATTAGCGACACTCAAAAGCTGACACAGGATTTTGGGGGCGACGTCAAGTTAAATAAACAATCTTATAGTTAAACTTTCATTAGATTTTTTTTCCATTAGCTACTGAACTGCACTCAGTTTTTTTTTTCAAATTAAATTTTAATTTTATATCTATTTAAAAATTTTAATCAGGCTTTTGTTTTTAGTACTTAGGTATAAAACACACCCGTTAAAAAAACAGCTTTAAGCCTTAACTTCCTGCATAAACCCTCACGAGATGCAATGTTATTTTCAATATTGCTTGGAGTCAAGTTATCAAACAAATTTTCTTCTTTACATTTCGATATACCGCCCGCTCACGCCTGAAGTACCCACCAACTGTACAGGGTTAATAGCTTAATATAGATAAGATCACCTCTTAATTCAAACCTGAAAACTGATAGAATAATCACATAACAGACAGTTAAATTAAGTTGAACACTAGTTGATAGGTAGGTGGGGCTTTCAATGGTTATCCGTTAATATGTTTTGATGTGTAGAAAGATTGTTTTGAACTAAAAGCCCTGCTGTGTTTGAAAAATTGCTGCTTTGAAGGTGGAATAGACAATGCCGCGGCGCCTAGCTTGACCTTATTTGATTACTATATTTAGGCTCTAACCAAAAACTGTATAGAACGAGCAAATTTAGCCTAGGAATATTTGTACGATGGCTTCATTCCATTTTGGTAATTCTAAGGGTTTTGTATGACATTTTGTAAAAGGGACAACCCATCTCTCATACTATGTAAGTTCTGCTAATAGGTTAAATCTATTTTTTCTTCTGTAGTAACCGGTTCTCAGGATATTTAGCCGATTCTATCCATGGGTGCACCAGGCACGTACGCAGGAATTTGTTTCGGGGGGGGGGGCAAATCCTTCAAACCCATTATTCTGTGAGAAAAATCAGAAAATTATGGGAAAATGAAAAAAATCGTGAGATTTCTGGGGGGGGCGGGTTTCGGAGGCCACGCCCACCTGCGAACGTCTCTGAGTGCACACAACAAGAACTTCACAGCCTATTAGAGTTCAGGGAACTCAGAAGGATTGAAAAAAAATAATGGAGTTCCTAGGGTCAAATATCTAGACCTATCGTGCGTCATAGCGTGTTTTCCTCAAACTTTCAAGATTAGAGGGGGATGACTTCAGTCCTCGGACAAATTTTAGAAGTTACATTCTCATTCCCCTGAACAGTAGGCTATCACCTTACCTAAACAATAGTCTATATCAAAGGCACCACCTTAGCCCAACCTAAGTAAAGAACTAAATTCTTCCAATGTACTATTTATTATTTGTTTCTATTTTTTTCCGGCCACTTTTATAATGAAGGTGTGGACTACTCTACTTTAAGCATCTTCACTCTATCCACCATCCTCACTAATTGTATTTCTCAGATAACCGAAGCTACCCGGGGTCTGGCGCATCCCCTTACGAAAAATTCCCCCCGTGGAAAACTCCCTCCGGAAAATACACCTTAAAAATTCCCACCTGGAAAACTCTCTCACATGTAAAATTGAGCAGCCAAAGGGAAATTATGACGAATAACAAGAGTGAAGATTAGAAGTTATATTGGAAAATTATATCGATATTCCAAGATACATGCTTAATAATTGGTGTAGAATAAACAGTTCGTGGTAACGAACCATAAGTAAGGAGTGAATTAGGCCAATGGTAACTGAACTATAGAAAAAATAAATTTTAATAAAAACTAATGCATCAAAAAAACGGTTTTTTAATGCTGATTCCAAATACATAGAGTCCATTAAGTTTAATGTGACATATCAAACACCACGGACCTGAGAAAATCTACCTGATTTTTGGGAATTGGGGAAAACACAAGGCCGTATCCAGGGGAATTAGGGGGTTTCAACCCCTCCCCCCCCTCCCCGAAATGTTTGTTTGACTCGTAAAAACGTAACAAAAATGGGTATAAAAATTTTTTTTATACGTTTTTTTATTTTTTTTCTGTGTAAAACACCCCCGAAAAAAATCCTTGTGTAAAACACCCCCGAAAAAAAATCCTGGTCACGGCCCCGGGAAAACACCACAAAATAAGCAAGTAATCATAATGAAAATCACACCATTCGGTTGAGGATATTAGGAGGTTTCAAGCTCCTATGTACGAGTACAAAGTGTGGGATTTTATATTATGTCCTAGAGTTAAAGATCACGGATGCGTGTTTATTTGTTTTTTAAAGTCATTTTAACAATAATATCACCCAAATCAGTCTGTAAAAATGACTTACCTATCGGTAAACTTCACAGCATTCCCAAATATTTTGGCCAGTGACTCCACTGCGGTTGTACCAGACCAAGTCACTAGGAAGCTATTACTCGTACTTCTGAATCCCAGCCTGTTATCCCCGTGTACTTCTATGATAGTATAATTCTTCTACAATTGAAACTGATTTCATATGTTCAGATTGTTTTCTTCAACCTTTATCTTACCCTGCTATAATAACTCAACACCCCAAAAACACCAAAACAAAAAATTAGTTTGAATAAAAATGAAAAATAAAATTATAGGTTATTCTACACCATACATTCTACCTATGTTTTGGAATATACGCAGAATATTCCAAAATTCCTTCTTTCTTCATGGTTTTTATTCGTTATACTTTCTTTTTGGCTGCTCTGTTTTGCATGTGGGTGGGAATTTTCCGAGGAGGGGGTCCTGAAGCCCTGAAAACTTTCTATTTTCAGGGCTTTTTGAATAAACAATCATGTTCGAGAGTTAAAAGATCAAGTATTGAAAATCGTGTGGTTTTGAGTTAGAACCGCTTGATAGTCTTGCTCTGGTCCCTTGTCTTCTGTTTTGTCCTTCTTTTGCATTTAGCCAAGCACTTCTGCGCCCCATGTGGTGTAAGCATGATTTAAATTCAGGAATTTAGTCGTTCGCCATGAAACTTTGGGTACAAATTTTGATCATTAAACTTTCCTGTTTGACAGGCCATTGTAAATTTAGTTGTGGAGTATTACAAATTGTAACTAAAGGTGCGTTTGTTGGCATTTCATTGCTTTTTGTTTTTACGAAACCAAATCTTGGTTATAAATAATTTTTATTGAACACCTTTTTCTCATCCAAGGGAGAATGGGGTGACAATGGACAGTTTGGGACAAAACTATTTGTTGGTACTTTCTATATACTACTAGAAAGCTAAGAAAATACCAGTTGGACAAGGTTTTGATATTCTTCAAGGTTTTGAGGAACAAAAATGAAAGCAGAAAATGAGTTAGGATGGATTTTTTTCTACTGTCTATTAAAACTATACACACATTGTGTCATTTTAAAAATGAAAATTTAGGGACAAAATTACTTTCTTAAATAATGGAAAAATTATATAATTTGAACCAACCTGATATTACGGAGAAATAATCAGTAAAAGACTCCTTTTTCAAAACTCAATTATTGGCAGATTTTGTTTCATAATACTTTTACTAATATCAAACTCAGGTTATGCGGGAAATTAACAAAGAATTAATGAGTCATGCGTTGCTAGCACCATTTTTGTTAGCAAGCACCATACTTTCTTTTTTTGCTATTAATTTAAAAAACTTTTTCCACAAAATAAGTTTTTCAAAGAAAAGCAAACAACTCCATGAAACAAAAAATGAGCAAAAATAAAATCAAATAATCTACCAAGCATAAAACTACCACAAATCAGCATCGATAAATAAATGAAACCCTAAGCGAACAGAAATTACAATAAATAACCGAATCAAACTCAAAAGGAGCAGAAATTAACATAGGTTGGGCGCAAAACCCCTATGCCTTCCCAAGGAAAGAACAAAATTTGCACTTTACTGAAAAAATACAAATGAATGTGCATTGTCAGTTTAATATACATATACTGATATTTAGTAATCAAAATGTTAAAATTATTTGATTCATTAAATTTATAAAAGTAAAAGTAGAGATGACCCTAAAGGTCCTCTCCCTCACCCCTGCTGCCACCTACAACTTTTTTACATAGTTTAATGAGGACAGGGTCAATGGTCTCTTTCTCCAGGTGTGTTTTTGGCACGCTCTTAGCGAATGTCAATGTTGTTATTGTTTCCGAGGCAAAATGTCAAGGTCAATGTTGTTGATGTTTTGAACAGAGTCATTAGAGAGAACACGTGGTTAATGGGATCAATGTTGTTATTGTTTTGAACAGAGTCATTAGAGAGAACACGTGGTTAATGGGATCAATGTTGTTGTCGTTTCCGAGCCAACTTT
>JAQQPU010000101.1:121557-150972 GCA_029168905.1 Artemia sp. Kazakhstan ARC1039 | reverse complement strand
ATGACAAGAATGTTCAATTTAGTTGAAATTGGTGTAACAATTAAGAAATGAGTTTTCCCAACAGGAGTTATAAGAGGATTATGAACTTTTCGTATATTAATATCGCATTCATTTTTAATGATTTCTTGGTTATTTGTGAAGCAACCGAAGGAACAGTCAAGAAGCCTGCTGTGACGTATAACTAGTCTGTCTTTGCAAATTACCCTTTTTCCATTAAAATTACAAGAGTTGATGAAGTTTTCATTTTGCAAAAAATAAATTTTTTCTTCTTGATCTATTCCAAAGTATGGGGAAGTTGGTATGAGGGAATGAAATAAATTTGTGTCATTAGTGGGATAGGGAATGCTGAAAACTTCAAAAAGTTGAAAGCGTCCTGATCTTTTAATTAAATCTAACGAACACGAAACTATCATTGATATAGTGTCACTCACGATACTGCATTCCGTGTTTTTATATAATTCTAAAAGACCGCTATTTTTGAAGTCTACTGCTAATGTAGTGTCATAGGGTAAATTTTCTTCAATTCTTGTAAGAACGTCATTAATATACACAGGGTCCAGGATTTCAATCGGAAAATGACGCATTTCTGCTTGAATAACAGAATTTAACACTTTATTTACATAAGAACTCAACATTTTAATTTGCTTCAAACAATTCAAAACTTGAAAATCGATTTTATATTTTACGAGGTCTAGGTTCGTAAATGAAAGAAGTATGTCTTGTTGGATTTGCTCTAAGGTATTCTCTACAATTTCAAAGGTAAGATTTTTTTGTATTACCATTTGATTTTGAATATCACTAATTATTGAGACTGATTTCTCCATTATTTGGAAGTTTGTTTCCTCTCCAATTTCCAATTCCTTAATTTTCGATAAAAGATTATTAATTTGGTCGTCAGTGGCAGTTCCCGCGATATTATTCAGAAGATGTCCGATACCGGGTAATAGACTACGTATTTTTCGATTTTTCTTATTTCTTTTTGTTAAAGAAAACAAGAGTTTTATATCCTTCTGGAGACTCTCAATTTCAATGTTAAGAACGAGAATGTTTTTATTCAAGTGCTGTTTGATATCTTTTTCTATTGCATCTATAGATATGTTGTTCCGTCCATTGGTAAGTTTCTTCTCCCATAGGCTATTATTAAATGTAACTTTTTGCAGTTGATCAATGAAATTCAGCAGTTGGTCAGAAGTCTCTTTTAGATCTTTTATGTTAATAAACCAAATTATTTTGTGTGAACCAGTCACTGGGTAAATATCTCTCAAATATCGAAACAGTAATTTATCTCGTATACTTATCTCGCTTGTGTCGTCCTTCAAGTAACTATGACTATGGTGAAAACATAACAGTAGAATAGTGACCCAATTCATATTTATTGCTTGTACTTGATCTGAAAAATTGAAATTTGGTCAGGGAAGTAGATTTATTGAATTGTGTTGTGAATTGAGACCCTTCAGTTAGACTTTGATTATTGTAAAGATGACTTCAAAATGTTTTGTCATTCGGATTCCGACTAAAGCTGGTGGGGATATTGACATAGGTCATATACATACAACTTTGCCGACTCGGCTTTTAAGACAAGCTAGATTCTATGTTTACAGTAAAACAAGCTGTGTTAAGATAAGTGCAGATAGCGAGAAAGGTATCTCAAGTTCCTCAGCTAATACCTCGTCAACATCGAACAATTTATCTTCGAATACGTCGTCCTCATCAAAGGACAGCGAAACTTCAGCAATAACTTCTGCAAACTCTTCGAGTGAACAGGATAAGAGGAAAAAAACTGAATTGTGGGATAAAAAGATTGCAAAGAGTCATTAAAGGCATTAAACCATTAAGGAAACGCAAGAAATAATTACTGGTAAGAACTATTATTATTTCGTTTCATTATTATTACTGAAAACCAGCTTGAAACGGCATAGTTTGGCGTTTCTCACGCAAGGATCGTCTTGGTTGGGGTGTCAAAAGGGATTCTTCTGGAACTTCGATTGTCCCAGTTTCTTTGCTATCATTTCTTTCAGTAGAATTTGTTTTCTGCTCTTGCGTGATTTCCCTGAATACTTCTTGAGCGGGAGATTTCTCCACACCCTCCTCTCGGATTTCTTGATTATCGGTATCTCTATCAGTTGTATTTGCAGAATTTTCCAAACTATCTGTACTCAACCTTAAGCAAATCCTTGGCGATATCTTCCTTCTGGAGTGGTTTCCTCATTATTTAATTCTTCCAATTTTTTTTTTCGTTTCCTCTTTGACTTTGTTATACTTTTCTTTAATTGTTGGGTTGATTTCCAAAAAGACTGCATTATTGCTTATTTTTTTCATGCGTCGCGCATTAACTAGTATTCTTTTTGCTGTAGAAAGTTCTTGTAGAAGAAAACAATTGCCACCTCTAGTTGGGGCTAGGACAAAATAGGGACCACGATAGGGAAGTTGTAGCGATCCTTCTGGGTTTCTTACATATACTAAATCTGAAATGTTTATTGAACTTTCTACCGAGCTTTTATCATGTTGTTGTGCTTGTACAGCCCTTTCTTTTTTCAATTCTTTGAGACAGATTTGGTGAATAATAAATATCTCTTCCAGGAGATGTTTAACATAATCCTCGAATGTCAAAAATCTTTCTTGAGTTGGGCGTTTGGTAATTACATCAAGAGGGGTTCTTGGCACTCCTCCATGGCAGATGAGAAAGGGAGAAAATTTTCTAGAGGAGCATACCGAAGAATTTAACGACAGTGCAGTTAAAGGGGCAATTTCATTCCATTCGTTTTTTGTAGAATTACAGAATGTTTTCAAAATAGACTTAACTGCTTTAACCCTGTTTTCAACTAAACCATTCGACATAGGGTGTCTCGGTGAACTGTGTCTAATTTCAATTCCGAGATTTTCTGCCATAGAATTTAGAACCTTCGATCGATAAGACATATGATTATCGCATAAAATGATATCAGGGATTCCATATTTTGAAATTATCTCCTTTACAATGAAGTTACGAATTGTTTGAGCATTAATGTTTGGGACGGGTACTACTATTACATATTTGCTAAAATGCTCTACGGCTATTAGGACATGCAAATCTCCATTTGCACATTCATATGGCATGGGCCCTGCACTATCTATAGAAAATGCATGAAATAAGTGCGACGGAGGAATATTTTCAGCCAAACTTGGGTTCAGCATAGGACCCGTTATATTTCGACGGAGACATGAATCACAATTTTTGACATAATTTTGTACAAGCACCGGCAAGTTTTCAAAAACTGCGAATTCGCGTACTCGTTCTAGCGTTTTTATATACCCTTGATGGGCACCTAACAATAATTTGTTATGCATTAAGGCAATGGTTGTGGAGATAAGTTCTTTTGGTACCAAAATTTTATATTTATTTACACGTCTTTTATCTCCAGTACTATCGACTGCATAAACTAGCCCATTATGAATTACCAGTTCATATTTTAGAAGCCATTTTGGTAATACGTTTGCTTCATTTGCCTCAATTTTTAGCCTGGGAGACTCTATACCAGATTCATGATCATGATTTCCCTGTGAGCACAAGCTTGTGCCACCTTTGCGCGCCGGAATGCCACCCTTTTCTGCATCCCTTAGAGGGGCCCCAATGGCTTCCCTCTGGATTACATGACCCCTTGTCATGACTTGCTCGTGACCAATAGGCACGATAGGCCTACCCCTTACGGTCGACCGACTATTACAAATTACAGAATTTGTGTCCTGAGACTCCATCTCCCGAAAATCAAATCGTTTTCCGGGTACAGTTTCCAAAAATTTGTACGCTGCTTTTATTTCTTTATCGCGCTTTTGAGCCTGTCTGAGTTCCTTCTCTCCTAGTCCAATAAAATCAACATATTGACCTTGAAGGCAGTCAAATTCCTGTTCCAACTCATCAAGATTAACTTTTCTGTATTTTTGAACAAATTCAGAAGTAGGGCGGCTCAAATAGTCGCTAGGATTTTTAACTCCAGGAATGTGATGAAAGGTAAATTGCTCACTGTCTATTAAAACAGCAATACGGTATAACTTGCTATTTACGTCTTTAGCTCTCTTTAAATAAGATAGGGCCCTGCAATCTGTATAGCAAAGTGTATGAGCGGACCATAGAAAGGTTTTTTGAAAATGTTTAATCCCGGAATAAAGTACGAATAATTCTCTATTATGATTGTCATATCTAGACGCGGGTCCGCTGAGAATTTTAGAATAGCTTGCAACTATTTGAAAGCGATCTGTGGTTTTGCATTTTACACAAAGTAGAGCGCTAATTGCTTTCATGCTAGCATCTGTGAACAAATGAAAATCCTCTGATTTCGATGGAAAACGGAGTAGAATTGTGTGTGGATTAGTAAGTTCGGATTTTAGTTTTTCAAAAGCCTCCATTTCGGTGGGTCCAAAAACAAATGGGACATTTTTGCGAGTTAGGCGAACCAAAGGATATGAAATTTCTGCGTAGTTAAGGTAAAAACTTCGTAGAAATGAAGTCATGCCTAGGAAACTACGAACGTCAGAAACGTCCTTAGGCGGTGTCATCGCCGTAATTGCTTTAACCTTTGATTCCTGGGGAGAGATCCCTTCGGGTGAGACTTTGAATCCTAACAGATTGACCGAATTTGCAAAAAAACAGCATTTTGATAAATTGAGTTTAAGGTTGAATTCACGTATCCTTTCAAAAACAATTTGTAAATGTCTCAAATGATCTTCAAATTTTTCGCTTTCCGTATGTATTGTTAGGTCATCTACGTACCAACTCAGAAAATCAGAGAAATTTATTTCGTCATTTGTTTTACTAGGGACGTCCCGAAAAATTATTCCCAAAAATTCTAAAAATTGTCTAGGACTGCTTTTAGCTCCCATTGGTGCTTTTAAAAATCGGTATGACATACCTTTAACATTGAAAGAAAATAATTGGCGACTTTCTTCGGATAAATTGCATGCATAAAAGGAGTGTTTGATGTCTAATGTAGAAAATTGTTTTTTTCCTGCCATATCAGTTATAACTTCTTCAATTCTGCGAATTTCCCATTGACTATCTTTAATACCTTTATTGACTTCTCTAAGATCAATTAAGAACCTACTGTTTTCCTCATTCCAAAGATGTTTGGGTAAGATTTTGCCCTCTTTATTAGGTTTGCCAATGATAAAAACAGGTGAGTTGAATGGTGATCGACCCACTTCAATAATCTTAGCTCGAAGCATTTCCTTAACGTGTTTCATTATTACTTCCTGCATTAAAAATGGTAATGGAAATTGTTTTTTGCTTTTAATTGGAACTGTTTCATCAATTGGAACGACAAATCCATCTAAGTCATTACCCCCAATATCATAAGCAGTGCGAGCGAATACATCTTTAAATTTACAAATGAAAGTTTTAAATTTTTCACTATTTTTATCGGTTAATTCTCCGGTATTGACATGTTTTAAAAATTCATCATTAGGCCATTCAGTTTTTAAATCTACCTGAGTTTTATTGCTTTGAGAAAATTCATTTTCAGCACAGGCTGCAATTAACCCAGAGCTTGAGGCTAAGTCGTTTGGGAGAAGCTCAAAATGTCCCATTAATTTACCTCTTAATAAGTTTACTTTATCTTGCGTGGGGTTAAAAAATACTAAGGGAAATGAGGAATGAGACACTTCACAGATTGACCCTGAAATACAGATTTGCCACGCTGGTGAAGGCGTGAACATCAGACAATCCCCATGAGCTACAGGACTTTGGTTGCTAGATTGCGGTTTCACTTTGATTATTCTAAAAGAGTTTGGTGAAATGGTTATCTGTTTAGCTACATATACATTTCCTGTACAAGCGTTACCAGTGTTTTCGGCAAAAAATGCGCTAAAATTTTCTTGATATAGACTATTGGAGCCTAAACTGATTTGGTTTCGACGGGTATCAAGAGAAATTTCCAAGCAATTTAAGAAATCATAGCCTACTATTAGAGGAAACTTAAGTTCACTAATAACGAGAAATTCCCAATGAATTTTTCTTTGTTTCACTCCGTCAGATATAGCAACAAGAATTTTGATTTTCCCCAAAACATGCAAAATATTTCCACTCAAGGATTTTACAGCTGAAAATGACGTTTTAATTTTCTTTTGTATTTGCTCCGGAAGGCTGTAGAATAAATTTTCCGATAATAGTGACCTTTGACAACCGGTGTCAATAAATGCTAAGATTTTAATAGATTCGCACAATATTACATCATACATAAATGGAAATGAGACACAGTTGGTTGATTCTGGTATACTCAAATAACAAATTTGTGAATCAGAACGGTTCACAGAAGAAATATTATTTATTAGAGGACTTCGCATAAGGTTCGACTCGGCCTCCGGTAAAGTCGAATTATTTAGTTTTTTTGGTTTCCTTGTGGTAGATTTATAGGCGCTGGGGCTAAGCAAAATTTTGACTTGTGCCCTATTTCACCACAGCGGATACACGTTATAGGTTCCTTACATTCAGATTGTCTATGTGGACCCCTACAATTCCAACATTTTATGCGAGCATTATTTCTACCACTAAAATCATTCCTGAAATAATTACCTCTAGTTGATCTTGACATAGAGGGAGTTCGGCTTTGTGACATATCATGGTTAATGTTTTGACTGCTGACTGCTGCAGTTAAAACTTCATTAGGACTACAAAATGTTAAATCTATTGTTTCAAATTTCCTAGCTAGTTCTAGTAGTTCATCATTATCGCAATCTGGTGATGCTTGTTCCATTACTCGGCGCGCGATATTAGTTTTTAAGCCACTTTTAAAAATGTTTGATATGAGACTACTGGCGTCGTTTTGGTCGGCTGACTTGCAATAATCCTTTGCCTTACCAACTATTCTAGAATAAAATTGAGAGACTAATTCGTTCTCTTTCTGTTTTTCTCTAACTAATTCTTGTAGTTTTTGTCCTACACTTTTTTCTGGGCAAAAGGCTATTTTAAGGGTTCTTTCGAGGTCTGAAAGATTTTTGATACTGTCCGGATCAACATTATAGAGAAATCTCTGAATCTCCCCCCTGGTGTAACAGATAGCCTGAGACACCATAGAGGCGTCCCCCTTGGACTGACTCTTTTGTATTTGTTTTAGAGTTAAGATCCAGGAATGAATATCGCCTGAATGCGAAAGTATAGGAATTGGCGGACATTGTTCTATATAATAATTAACAGGCATAGGAGGAGTTGGTTGGTAAATATCAGAACTAACTCTCTGCGAGGTCAGACGAGCCTCTGCATCTGCTAGCCTAGCTTCGAGGTCTTTAACATGGGCCTCTAAGTCGGCCGGCATGGTTTTAAATTTTAAGGCTAGGAAATAGAGACAGCTTAACAAATTATTAGAAAGGACTTTCTAAAGAGTAGTCAACAACACCGTGAGTAGCTGCCACCAATGTGAAGTATGGTCTATTTCTCTAAAGAAATACCGTCTTATTGGTCCCCAGTGGGGGGTGATCAAGCCTCCACGAGGACAAGACCTTGGGTAGCGTGGTAGGCAGGATTCGTATCTACTCAAGAGGTTGCTAAAACTACTTTAATAAACGAATAAACAAAATACAATACTAGAGTACACTTGTGAACAGTCCTCTTGAAGCCGTAGAGAATCCGAGCTATAGTCAACTTGCACCGGCTGGCACCGTTGATTTGGAAGTGGCTGCTACACTTTCCAAGCTCGCCGTCTAGTTTGGCTAGTGGAGGTTACTGGAACTCTCCGACGGCAGTGATGTGGAGGTTATTGTTAAACTCTCCCAGCGCACCGTATATTATAGAAAGATGGAGGTTGCTCGAACTCTCCCAGCGGTGTTCCTCTAACCAGTTGTCACTGTTGGTTCTCAAAGCTGAACTGTCCACAAGTTGTCTTTTCCCCCTTCTTATCTTCCAAGGCCCAAGCATACAATACTGGTTCCATGACCCCCCAAAGTAGCCTCTCATTGGCTGGCAGGTTTTTGGTCATGTGATCCACTACCTTGAATAGAAAAGAAAGCAGAAACAAGTACATAAAACAACACATACCTAACTATACCCTTGAATTGGAACATGCACTAAATACCAAAAATATACCCTTAACGTAATAAAACACTAAATACAAGAAATACACTTACTTGCGTAAGCCTAGCAACAATCTTTACACTTGCAACAAATAAACTTCATAAAACAAAATAAATAACTTTTCGGGTCATTCACAAAATAATGAACTTCCGGATTATTCAATAGATTATTTTCAGAGAGAGTTCAATGACAAAGTTCATTCAAAGTTCTTGATGTAAATTTCACTGTCTAAATAAATGGATTTATCCCCATTTGAAAGTTTATTTGTTCGTCTTAGAACGGCAGTGTGGTCTAAGAAAACAACACCTAATTTAAAAGTGTTATGTCGAAAATACGTCGTATATATGGGGAAATGAGACCAACCCAGTAAACATCTATAAACTCAACATTTGGTTTGCAATTAGAAGACACGGAAGGCTTTGCCACTTTCATTGGAAATTTTTTTTACATTTGGGCAAGATTATAGAAGAAATTTACATCAAGAACTTCGAATGAACTTTGTCATTGAACTCTCTCTGAAAATAATCTAGTGAATAATCCGGAAGTTCATTATTTTGTGAATGACCCGAAAGTTATTTATTTTGTTTTATATAAATATGCTAGTTTCAATTTTATTATTTTTGTATTTCTACTGAAGACGGTCGCTGTATATGTGACCGAAATATCTGGACTTTTGTACCTGTTTTTTCACTGTCTAAATAAATGAATTTATTCTCATTTGAAAGTTTATTTGTTCGTCTTAGAACGGCAGTGTGGTCTAAGAAAACAACACCTAATTTAAAGGTGTTATGTCGAAAATAACTTGCAACCCTTCCCCCCGGGTACTGTGGGGATTAAGTCATCCTCAAAGACATATTTGTTAAAATTTTCGACTATGCTGAACAAAATGGCTATCTTAAAATTTTGATTGGGTGACTTCGAAAAAAAATGAGCGTGGGAGGGGGCCAAGTTGCCCTTCAATTTTTTTGGTCACTTAAAAAGGGTACTAGAACTTTTAATTTCCATTCAGATAGGCCCTCTCATGATATTCTAGGACTACTGGATCAATACGATCACCCCTAAAAAAAGAAAAAAAAAAAAAAAAAACGCATCTGTGATCTTTCTTCTGTCAAAATATACAAAATTCCACATTTTTGCAGATATGAGTTTGAAACTTCTATCGTAGGGTTCTCTGATACACTTAATCTGACGGTGTGATTTTCATTAAAGTTCTATGACTTTTAGGCGTTGTTTCCCCCTTTTTTCAAAAATCAATTAAAAAAAAAACTTTCCGAAAAATAAGTTTTTCAAAGAAAAGTAAAGGCCATTTTAAACTTAAGCTCAGCAGATACAAATACCTTTTAAATTCAAACTCAAAACGACCAGAAATTACTATTAAAGAATAAATGAACCCCAAGAGGAACAGAAATTAAATAAACAATCATAACAACAAACATACAACAAGTAATAATATAAGTGAATAAATAGATCTTAAAGTGAGTAATGCTTAGATTGAATATCAAAATCAAGCTTAAAACAAAAAAAAAATATATTCATATTGAAGCATAAATGAAACTTAAAACGAACAGAAATTAAATAAACAATCAATGCAAACCAACATACAATAGATATTAATGTAAATTAATAAATAAATCTTAAAACGAGTGAAACTTAAATTGAATATGTAAATCAAGCTTGAAACGAACAAAATTACTATAAACAAGAGTTTGGGTATCACCTCCTTCTCTCACTGTAAATGTCTAAAACCTACTGCTTCATTTGCCGAATCTATTTTTCCAAAATTCCGAGAACAACGAGTTTGAAAATTTTCAGAATCGGCTGTAGCTAGAACACTGACGTCTTACAGCAATATCAATTAGACCATTCGGAAGAGAACTTTTTTTTTTATACAAGATGGCGTTTCCGAATCGGTTTTACCGAATCTGTTTCTCCAAAATTCCGAGAAAAACGAGTTTGAAAAGTTTGGCGTTTGTATCTCAGAATCGGCTGTATCTAGAGCGCTGACATCTTACAGCAATGTCAATTAGACCATTCGAAAGATAAGTTTTTTACACAACATAGCGTTTTACCCAAATTTTTTTACACAAGATGGTATTTCCGAATCGGTTTTGCCGAATCCGTTTCTCCAAAATTCCGAGAAAAACGGAATTGAAAATCCTCACACCCTTAATTAGAAAAATAAAATTTCATTGTACTAAGAAGCACTAAAGATACAAAATGCGGTTTCTGAAGATACTTATACTAAAGCTAAATATAGACAGAATTATAATAATAACTATAGGGCATAATTAGAATACAAAGATATGTAATATCTGCTGTGAATTTTTGGCGTTGATTTACGATCTCTTTTGACTTTTAAAAATTGAACTAGAACCTTCAATTTCCATTCAAATCAGCCCTTTCTGAAGTTTATACGAGCATCCCTTCCATAAGAACCATATATGGCCTCAGGACATAACTTGCAACGCCTGTCCCCGGGCCCTGGGTGGTTGTGTCGACACCGGAGTTTTTTGTGTCTGACCTTTGAACTACTTTTAACAAAATGGCTATCTCAAAATTTTTATCGCATGCATTTGGGGGAAAAGGGAAGTGGGGGATAGTTACTCTCTGGTCTTTTTTGACTCTTAAAAACTGAACTAGAACTTTCAATTTCCAATCAAATGAGCCCTCTCTGAAATTTATACGAGCATCCCTTCCACAACAGCTGTATGTGCCCCCCCAGGCTTAACTTACAACGCCTATACCAGGCCCTGAAGGATTTTGTCGACCCCTGAGTTTTCGTTATATGATCTTTGAACCATTTTGAAAAAAATGGCTCTCTCAAAGTTGTTATCGGATAAGTTTGAGGAAAATACGGTGTGGAAAGGGGGCTAGTTGCCCTCCAATCACTTTCGACTATTAAAAAGGGCACTAGCCCTTCGAATTTCCAATCGAATGAGTCCTTTTTGAAGTTTCTACGACAAAGCTTTCTATAAAAACCTTATATGCCCCCAGGGCACAACTTACAACCCGTGCCCTGAGGGCTGTGGAGGGATAGTCCCCCTCAAAACATAATTTCTATCTGAAAATCAACTACGTAGAACAAAATGGCTATCTCAAAATTTTGATTGGATATGTTTGGGGAAATGGTGGGCGTGGAAGGGGAGTTAGTTGCCTTCCAATCACTTTTGACCCTTAAAAAGGGCACTAGAACTCTCGATTTCCAATCAAATGAACCACCTTTGAAGTTTATACGACGACCCCATCCATATGAAGTACATCTGGGAAAAAATAAATAAATAATAGCACATTGGAGCCGTATGGCCTTTACTATAGGCAATGCTATAGCGTTGCCTCTGATATGTTCAAGGTGCGAAACAAGTTCACTTGAAAAAAAAATCGAAGTTATTTTTCTTTTCAGATATAAGGAACAATTTGATTGGCTTACAAAAATATGTGGCAAAAGCAAATGAGCGAGATTCAAGCGCACTTTTTAATAGAGAAGCGTTGAATAGTAAATCGTAAATCTCGTTTCGTTTCGTTTCGTTGGATAGTAATCAATAAAGTTTAGGAGCAAAAACATGCCGTCTGAAATAATATATTGGCCGTGCAACACATTTGCACACAAAGAGGAGTAACAAAATCTTCTTCGAGAGAATTTTTGAGGACCCCCCTCCTTCCCAACAAATTTGAAAGTATATCAAAAATACAAAACCTAAATATTTTGTCCTGGGTCATGATTTCTTTTGTGCTGCCTCCTCTGTATGCATGCGTGCCTTTATACTGCTCTTAAATTGCCATGTTTTTTTGGCAGTAAGCATAGAATACTCGATGCTCCTCATGTTTTAGTTAAAATGCTGCTCATCCCGGAATTCCCCGACTAAAGAGTGACTAAAGAGTCATGTTATCTTCAAAGGCACAGTTATGGGGCCTTTCAACTATGCTGAACAAAATGCCTATCTTAAAATTTTGATCGGACGACCTTGAGGAAAAAAGGGAGCTAGTTACCCTCCAATCTTTTTGGTCACTTAAAAAGGTCACTATGACTTTCAGTTTCCGTTCAAATGACCCCTTTCTCGATGTTCTAGCATTATTGGTTCGATGCAATCACCCTTTGGGAAAACAAGCAAACATTCAAGAATAACAAAAATAAATGAACACGCATCCATGATCTTTCATTTGGCAAAAAATACAAAATTCTGCAGATAGGCAGCGCTATTGCGCTGCCTATGCTTAAATAACAAAAATAGACTTTCAACTGAAAGTAAGGAGCAACATTAAAACTTAAAACGAACAGAAATTATTAAGTATATGTGGGGGTTACTCCTCCACAGCACCTCACTCCTTACACTAAAGATTTTTATAACTTTTTTTAAAAAAAGCTTCTTATTGTTCTAATTAAACGAACATAGTGCTTCAGGAGTCCTTCTTAAAAGATTTGGACAGAATTCAAACTTTAGCGTAAACAGTGAGGTGTTATGGAGGAGTAACCTCCTCATAAACGTAATAATTTCTATTCATTTAAAGTTTTAATGTTGCTCCTTACTTTCAGTTGAAAAAACTTATTTTTCTTATTTAACCATAGGCAGCGCAATAGCGTTGCCTTTTTTAATAGTCGAAAGTGATTGAAGGGCAACTAATCCCCCTCTCACGCCCACCATTTCCCTAAACCCATCTAATCAAAATTTTGAGATAGTCATTTTGTTCAACTTAGTTGAAAGTTCTGTAAATTAGGTCTTTGAGAATGATACCCCCCTCAGAACCCTCAGGGCAAGGGTTGTAAGTTATGCCCTGGGGGCATATAAGGTTTTTATAGAAAGTTTTTCGTAGAAATTTCAAAAAGGGCTGATTTGATTGGAAATTAAAAGTGCTAGTGCCCTTTTTAATAGTCGAAAGTGAATGGAGAGCAACTAACCCCCCTCTCACGCTCACCATTTCCCCAACCACATTCAATCAAAGTTTTGAGATAGCCATTTTGTTCAACGTGGTTGAAATTTCTGGAAATTATGTATTGGAGGATGACAAACCCACCAGAGCCCCCAAGGCAAAGGTTGTAAATTATGCCCTGGGGGCATATAAGGTTTTTATAGATAGCGTTGTCGTAGAAACTTCAAAAGGGGCTCATTCGATTGGAAATTGAGAGGGCTAGTGCCCTTTTTACAGTCGAAAGTGATTGGAGGGTAACTAGCCCCCTCTCACGCCCACCATTTCCCCAAACACATCCAATCAATATTTTGAAAAAGCTATTTTGTTGAACGTAGTTGAAAGTTCTGGAAATTAGATCTTTGAGGATGACAACCCCCCCACAGCCCTCAGGACTAAGGTTGTAAGTTATGCCCTGGGGGCATATAAGGTTTTTATAGAAAGTTTTGTCGTAGAAGCTTCAAAAAGGACTCATTTGATTGGAAATTGAGAAGACAAGTGCCTTTTTTATTAGTAGAAAATGATCAAAGGGCAAATGCCCCCCCCCACGCCCATAATTTCCCCAAACACTTCCTATCAAAATTTTGAGATAGCCATTTTGTTCAGCGTATCAGAACGGTCTGGAAATTATGTCTTTGAGGATAACAAAGCCCCCAACCCTCAGGGTAAGGGTTGTAAGATATGTCCTGGGAACATGTAAGGTTTTATAGAAAGCGTGGTCATATATACTTTGGAGGGGGCTCATTGGATTGGTAATCAGACGCTCTACTGTCCTTTTTAAGAGTCAAAGTGATCGGAGGGCAGAAACCAAAATGAACAAAAATAGAATAAAAAAATCTACTAAGAATACAACTACCACAAATCAGTATCAATAAATAAATGAAACCCAAAACAAACATAAATTAAAATAAATAAGAATCATGCTCAAAACGAGCGGAAATTAATTTGAGTAGGGTTCTAAACCCCAAGGTTTCTAAAGGCCAGAATATAATTTGTACTTTACTGAAAACATTCTTTTAAATGTTTTCACTTTTCTAACTTTAAGAAATCAAAAATCAATTTAGATTTCAAGGAATAAATATCATTATATGTATATTAAACTGACAATGCAGATTTTTTCAGTAAACTCATTTGATTTTTTTTCAGTAAAGTACAAATTATATTAAATAATACTGGGAAATCGGCTCTTTCTCCATGAAAAATTTCGGTATTTGTTTATTATAGGCCACTCACTCAAGTTTACGATGTGCAAAGCTCGAGAACAAACTGGTTTCTTTATTACTTTAGAAACAAATTTGGGCTATATATTTGCACATTAGGGGGGTCAATCATAGCGGGTCTGCATGCAAAATGTTTTACGTACAATGGTTCTGCATATTATGAAGTAAAAATTGTTTTCTGACTTCAAACTGTCCAAATACTTTACCCACCCCCCTTATGTGTAAATATATAGCCCAAATTATATATTTCCCATCTATTCTGTCACTTGTCTTTGTCTTGTCTCACGCTAAGCTGAAAGAAACGAACGAAGAAACCAGTTTGTTCTCGAGTTTTACAAAGCGTAAACTTGAGTGAGTGGCGTATAATACACAAGTACCAAAATTCCTTCCCTCTACCGAAATAAAACTCAAATAAAATTCTCAAATTTGAAAACCCTTATTTTCCACCGGGTGGTATTTTCCAGGGTGGGGTATTTTCTGGGTGGGGGTATTTTCTGGGTGGGGGTTTTTGCGGGGGAGTATTTTTCGCGGGGGGATATTTTCCTCGGGGGGAGGGGGGTATTTCCCGGGGGTTAAAAGCCAGAAGAGGGGGGGGGGTAAACGCCTAAAATCGAAAAAAAGGAGATGATAAATATTTAAACTACTAAAACTTAAAATAATTACTTGCTAGTTTATTTTTCTTGGTTGGGATTTCTGTTGATTTCACGATTCTTAAATTTCATTTCGTAATATGCACGTGTGCGCAAAAAATATCGAATAAATTTTTCAAGGGGGAAGTCCTCGCAGCCAACTTCCCAATTCAGGTCTTTCCACTCAAGTCAAATTCAATGGATTAATCCCGGTTCCCAACAAGAACTTCTGTAATGTTTGAGGAATGTGGAGTCACAGTCTTGCAGAAACGAAACAACACCTAGCGAAGGAGCTGTAAGGTTTGATCAAAGTAGGCTTGATTGCTTTTAGGCCTTTTCAGCCATAAAAGAATAAGTTTCGTCGAAAACTTCACTATCGCCTTGATTAAGCTTTGAAGCACACATGGGACACTTGTGCCAAGTGAGCAGCTTCTTAGCGGCAAAACCAAATATATATGTAGAAGTATAATTTTCGAGGCTGTCAGGTACTTCATTGAAGTCTTCATTCTCTTCTTCCAACAGAAGCTTATTGCCTTGGTGAGCTTTGATAAGCCCAGTCAGCTTCAACCGTGGTATGTCACTTTTTTCTGTGAAAGAAAATCGACCAAAATATTTCCCTGATCAGGAATTAGCTCGCAGGTGCCTGTATTTTTGCAGCTACTAACCAACAGCTTGGGTGTTGCCTGTCGGTAGAGAACTGCAAATCTGGTGGATGTAGGTTTGTTGCAATACCCTCCACCTTGCCTTATTTATCCACAGAAATGTTCCAAGTTGTCTTGGTGGATTCGTCGTGGTAATACAAATTTTACACCTCCACCAAGAAGATCATCAATTAGAGAGAGGACTGAGTTGATGGTGAGTATCCACCCTCTCACACAGTGAATTATATTGTCTATAAGCTTTCTTGTAGTTTTATTTAAAAATTCAAGGAAATTCAACAGAGTTTCTTACAAAAGCGGCACGATTGCGATTTCTTCGTAAGGTAACGTCGATGAGATCTTCGATCTAGAAAAGAACTTCCATTGAAACTGTCAAACAGTTTGTAAAAAAAAGGTGCAAATCTATGCAGTGCCTCTGAAGAAATTGCACGTTTCTTGGCATAAAATCTAAGCGCGGAGCTCACGGAATGGCTGAAAACCTAGGCTGCTAGTTTTACTTTCATTTTGTCACTATTGGTAGGAAACAAGTGACGCCTGCTAAGGTATAAGATATTTATTTCAAAAAGATCACTATCACAAGCCCACAAAGGGCTAAATTCGGACTATGGAATCGACAATATAAATAGGGCTTCCCCCAAGGTGTGGGGCAGCCCTGCTACTATACCGGGAATCGATTTTAAAAAGATTAATAGCATCAACCCAAGATGCTTGGCTATCTTCAAACAAAATGTCATTTCCCAGCAGATTGTTCATGACACTTTCATTAATTGATAGATCATAGAGATCATAAATGTAATCCAGACTTTTTCTTCACTGGCCTCAAACTCTCTGTCGCAAACACTCTTTACAAATCCCCTCAAGTTTCCCCCTTGATTAGAGATCACAACCTTGACTTGCAATACAATATTTTTACACCTTCAAACGCATTCTTTAACCATAGTTAGTAGCTGGCCGGCCCTTTCTCAGTAAAAATAAGGCACTTTTCAGCCCTTTCTCAGTAAAAAAGTAACTGCTTCCATTTATCTGTAATGCCTTGGAGCATGAGAACAGTTGTTTTCTAGTTTAGCTTCAGCAATTGGAATACGTCGTCATCAAAACCATTTCGCACTTCGACCGTTCTTAAGTATCTACAAAGACTCGGAAGCGATGACATCTGAAAAAGACCAGCCTTTTTGATCGTCACTTAAGAAGAGGGTCAAGGGAAGTAAAGCGACAATGGATTTTTTTCTCATCTTCTGTGTATGGTAGACGTCTTATTTCCTCTCCGAATTTCAGACTGGATCATCCTTAGTGTAAGACCACTAAGATGGGTGTCTATTACACCAAGAATCCTTTCTTTTTTGCTAGAGTCAGAAAGCTGTTTCAGTTTTGCTTTCATTTTAGAATTTTTAGCACGACATCTCAATATAATTTTTTCTTGTTTCTTGATGATCTGTCTAAACCTCTTTTTACGGGGAGTATACCTGAGTTGACTTTGTATCATTGTCTTCTTCGAGCTTGGAAACTGCTCTGTGCACTCAATTTCTACCCTTTCCCCATCCCTACGTTTCCACCTGTTGAGTTCTGAGGTAGCTCGTCAAACGGCCTTTTAATTTTATAGGCAAGGGGGAGTTTTGTTCGCCATGGTGTCCTCCCTTTTTGGCGTTGTCAAGATGAATTTTTCACGGATAGCATCATATTCATCTTTTGGGAACTCTACGTATTCTAGGAGCAAACTGGTTAGATGAGACAGGAGCGTTTGTCTTGTCATTATGGAAAAGCCTCCTTCTTCCCGGCCTAGCAAGGCCATCACTGATTTCGTGAGCTCTACCCAGTCCAGAAAAATGGCGTACCCGGTTTGGTCTTTCCGAGAAACTTCTGGATTCAAAGAACGAGCTGCCACAAAGGAACAGCTATTAAGTGTATGCAAATATCTACTTTGCTTAGAAGAATCATTTATCTCTGAAGAACGGGACACGTTTTCTTCATCGTTAATGGTTTCTAAGACAAGGGCGAAAGTGAAATTAACTTCATTCAGCTTGTGACTTTTCGGAATTGCAACCATAGCATCACTTAAGGTTGCTTTCACACCTTCTTTTAAGGTCTTATACTCCTTCCTCACAGCCCAGTCACTTGCAGAAAACAGCTTCTGGCTTTAGATAGTCTCTGGATTAGCGGGTAGGAGGAGAGATCGCATAGCATTGAATATAACTTTCCGACATCTGCCGTGAAGAAACTTCCTCACAACCAAGGTCCGATGGAGCAAAATCGAGGTTGCATACGAATGCATACTTCCTTATATAAGTAGTAAGATCGGGTTTTCTCAAAATATCCTCCCGGCCACATACTGTTAGCCATTCTGTTGCCCAGGAAAACCAAACAGAAAATTTAGCGACTGAAATCTTTGAAATATATCGTTAATAAATTTATTATTCTTGCAATTCTTCTTTCGAATTTTTTTTTAATATTTTAGAAATTGTGCCGTAAAAGGTCTAAGCTTATAGAGACTCAGCAGTAAGAAATGCCATTTTATTTATTTGCTGGTAAACAAACTGGAGGAATATTCTAGAACAGGGCTTTCTAGCTTAAAGCCCCGTAAAACTTAGGATCTACTACTAAACTGTGTATTTATCTTTAAATTTGCCTCTTTATCTTTAAACTCTTAATTTTTAGTATGGCATTTCTGATAAGAGAGAAGGTGGGTTTAAAGAGAAGAAATAGGACGAGGACCCCAGTATACGGAAAGTATACTTGGGAACCTTTTTTTCAAAAGACAGATTTACATGTTTATCAAAGACGAAGTAATCGAAGGAAAAATGAATTTAACTACCTTGGTGGATATACAGTCAGTATATCCTTAAAACTGAGAATTGTTGGAAGTCCTTGAAATGCCAAATAACGGTGCTAGCTTTAAAGGTCGATAAGACAAAGATACTCAAAAGCAGAAAGGGGCATTATTAAACTCTGTTAGCTACAGCTCAAAGCCTAAGCGAGAACAATTTTCTTTAGAAAGTAAAGCTAATTATGCAAAGACAGCTAAACGAGAACTGAGTGTAAAGAATCAAAAAAAAAAAACTTAACCCTCTCATTTTCTCCAAAAAAGAAAATCCTAGAAATGCGCAAGACTAAAATAATTTGTTTTAACATCTGCAAAAGTCTTTTGTTATGTCATATTGAAGCTTAATAATTAAGCTATAGCACATTATGCAAGCAAGGCCATCAGTGGATCTAGTGAGGGGCAATACCCCCCTCCCTCTGGCTCCAAACATGCCCTGGACAAAACAAAGTTTCATTAGCAACTGACAATAAACTTGGTAACTAGAATGGTTAAATAATTTTTAATAATCTAAATACAATTCTGAAACATTCCAAGTTTTATACCAAACTTGCACGTAATCCGAAATTGGAAAAATAATGAAAATAATCGTGAGGCTTAACTTAACGAGTCATAAAAAAGTGCTTTCTGTTGAGAAGTTTGACGTAATTTACAAGTTTGTGGCAGAATATTTATAATAATAATAACATCAAGCATTACTTTATATTCCTCCTATAATACAAATACAATTCTTTTGATATCCTTCAATTTTCTGAAAACTCACTAAAAATTTACCGACAACGGTTCTTAAACGACGTTTGGTATTTTCTTGGATAGGGCTGTTCGACCAGTTATTCGAAGAAAAACTAAGGTCCTACATCAAATTTAGACGGAAATGGTATAGCCCGAAAAAGAGCATAAAAGAGGAAAAGTTCAAGAGAACATGCTTCCTTACCAGAAACAAAAAAGTTTTGAGTCTCCCTGGCGCAATATTAGGCCTACTATCTAAAACCACAAATTATTGGTAAAACATTTTGTGCCAAATTTTAAATAGTCCCACCACTTCACAGATCCCTCTCCCACTATTTATGAAATTACGGCTATTTCCCTGTTGCAGCGTTGATTAGAAGTTAGCACTAGAAATTTTCGTATTTGCTAAAATTTAATCGAAACCCCCCTTTTAGAAATCCTGGACCCGCCACTCAGTCAAGTCATAAGCCATACCTGTAAGATGGGACAGTAGCGAACCACTTCGCCGGCTCACTCCCTTTCTTTCTGTTTTCGCAATAATAAATAATAAAGCAAGGCCGTATCCAGGGGGGGGGGGGGTGGGGTTTTTCTCCCCCCCCCCCCCCCCCCGAAATGTTGGTTTGACTCATAGAAACGTAACAAAAATGGACATAAACAAATTTTGTATGCGTTTTTTGAGTTTTTTTTGTGTACCCCCCCCCTAAAAAAACAAAATTAGTAACCCCCTCCCCCCCCCCGAACAAAAATCCTGGATGCGCTTCTGTAATACAGGGTCGCTCCATTTTTCAATGTTGCTCGAACTACTGAGAAATATACGATGAAGCACTTAACCAAAGGAAATCGGAGGAGCTTTTATACGCGCCGAGACCCTTGTTGACAGATATTTATTAGTTTGATCCTATTGCCTAGATATGGGTACTGTGAGTGCAACCTACAAGGATTTATGATATTTACCCGTTTCTGCAGAAACTCAAAATTGACTATTTTAAAACAGTAATCGATGAATAAATTTGTGACACTGAAATTTTCCCCCCAAAAATTAAAACGTTTTTCTTCAGTTTTATTCTGCAATAAAATGGCCAACAAAATTTCAAAATGCCCCATTTTAGATGTGATTTCACGCGATCCTGACGACTTGATATGGAAACATAGCATAGTAACAGCTTTGATATATATGAGCTGGTTTCAAGTGACCCCCCCTCCTATGCGGTGTTGCAAAATATTCATCACTCACCATACTCACCAGCCATATTTCATCGAACCCGCACTCTCATAGACTTCCTTTCGCAAGTCACTCAATTTTCCACACTCACCCATCATGTGATACACACTCTCATCCATAACTCCACACATAGGGAAGAAGTAAGGACCATCCTGACCTGTTCATCTCCCAAAATATTTTCTTCTTGCCACAAGTGGTAAACTTTTGCATTCAGTTCAATAATACACTAACTCCTCCTTTCTTAAATTCGCCTAAAAAAAATTGCTCTTCGTCCCATGCCTTCCTTACCACCGCGTAAAGACGTAATGAATGAGAAAGGCTTCTTGAATACTGCCAAATCAAGACCTCTTGATATCCTGAAAATGTTTCTCTATTACCTATAATATACATAATCTATCCTAATCCATTATTCCAAACTTCCCAATCTACAACCTTGCAAAATCTTCCTTACCTGGTACGGCCATCAAGTTGGAGACTCATCCCAAACAACTTTTAAATAAATTGATTTAAGTAGACCTACTCACGGCGTCTTCACAATACGTTCCCAGAACCTAATCATATTCACTACCCTACAACTTCTTTGCGAAAAAATACCTAAATTCCCTCTGACTGTCAAACAATCAATTTTTCTATAGATGTCTATAGAAAAATTGTCTCCTAGTTGTACCCTTTCTAACTTATTACTTTTCAGGAATATTAAAGCTTCCAATGCATAATGCCTCAGATATTACTTAACTTCTAAAAATCTCCTGTATCTCCTATATTCCTTACTGGCCCCCAACTCCCCATTGCACTTCCCGGCTGAAGGGCCACGAAACGGAGATCAGCACCGCCGGTTTGGACCTTAAGGGTCTAGTGCCGTCATGCTTACTTACTTACTCCTGAAGATTAAATTCGAAAATATCCTAGGTACAAAAAAGGGTAAAGGATACGGCACTAGACTTCTTAAAGTCCAAACCGGCGATGCTGATTTCCGTTTCAAGGCCCTTCAACCAGGAAGTGCAATGGGGGGATGAGGGCCAGCCATCCTCTTCTTTCGCACACCCTTCCTGCTTATCTTCCCCAGATTTCTCCACCCCTAACTCTTGTCCCAAACCAAATAACTGGCCAGATCAAGAATAGAACCCTCGCCCTTCGGACAAAGGATTCCAAATCCAGCGGGCCAACCGCTTGGCTAGGCTTTAAGAGGGATAGGGATATATCCTACCTGTCTCCTCACTGCGCCCATGCGCATCCTAAATAACTTATCCTTTACCTTAAACATCACTCCTAAACATTCTCATTCTTTCTGAATTTGGACCTCTCTCCCTCCTAAATAAATTTATCAGCCTCATTTTATTAGCGCTCCTCCCTATACATTAATAATACTGTTTCACTAACATTCAACTAAAGTTTATTTCTTAATAAATATTTCTGTAATAAATTCAATAGCTCCTGTAACTTTTGACCTAATCTGCAACTAAAACTTTATCATATTCACCCTATTGGTATACAATTGTTACCACCTTCAGTATCGCAGGATATAACTGGTTCTAACCTATTACATGGCTAATTTGTCAATTGCGAAACCAGGCACTACCTGCTTTATATTGGCTAATTTACTTATTTATCTGCTATTGAGTGAAAGCAACGGTTCAAAGAAGCAAAGAGGCGACCGGCAGTTTTAAATCGAAGCCGTATAAAGATCTAACAGTGCTTAAGATGTGCGAGCATTCCCATTGTCAAACTATCTTTCAAAAGTGATCAATAAACAAAATTTAGACATAAAAAAAGTGCATTTTCCCGGGGGCAAAAAATGCTACTATCTACTATCTCCTGCCATGCCAGGGTCTAATTCTTTTCACCTTTTCTGCAAGTTTTGACTGATAGGAAACAAAATAGCTAGAATTGGGTTAGGATTGAGCTGTGCAGAGTATCAGCCTATCCACTTAAAGAGGATATGAACGAACAATTTATTTATTCCGTTATGCTTTCAGTTTACAAAAAAAAGAAACTAATATTTAGACGAAAAGTTACTGACGGTAGAAAGAAAGTCCCCATTGTAGAGTCTATGAAGAGGATGAGTTTTACCATGCTGCTTCTTCTTTTTCTTATTTGAAGAATTTAAAGTACTTATTGAGAATTTAGATGATGTAGTATTATATCCCATTTCGTTGGTTATAGTCACAGATCGAGGCCTATCTAGTTTTGTTTTATCACGAGGTTCAAAATGACTCACTAAATCTTTCACACTTCTTTCTGGGGACTTTTGTCCATCACCACAAACAGTTTCTAAGCTAACAGTTCTTTTTCTAAGGCGGCTCTCATCCCTCTTGAAATTAAAAATGCTAGAAATAAGACCCTTGGCTTTTTTAGGTTCAACAGTTGGCAACAGATTCAAGCTAGTCGGTCTAACTTGCTGAGTTTTTGCTTCAAAATCTTGTTTAATTTTCTGCACAACACCAGGTTGACCAGGTCGATCCAGCCTTGGGCTGCTTTCCGCTGAGCGTGATTCTCTAGCAGAAGAAGACAGAACGTTCCCGGTCTCTGACAGAGATCTCCGCGGGGAAGAAGTAACCACAACTTTTGGCGCTCCAGTCTCTTTCAACGATTTCACACGTTTAATATCACAATTTTTATGCACAAGACTTTCAAATTTTTTCACCTCAGATATCACATCTACAGCTGGCTGCTCAACCATCGTTGACAATTCATCATTAATGCTAGATACTTTTTCATTATCAGCTGTGGGGGATTTAAGCTGAATTTTGACAGACTTCACACCTGAAACCCAGAAAGGAGGCTGCAGAGAATTTTCAGAGAGGTCACTGGCAGATTTAGATCGTGGACAACGTTTATCTTTGTCTGATAGTCTAAAACTAGATTCAAAGTCTTGTGGAACACTTTCTGGCGTGGGTGCTTCCGAGCGACACATATGTTTTCGAACTCTGTATGAGCGAGATGGCAAGCGTAAGGACACACTCCGCTTGGGAACTGGCGGTGGAATGGTGGCAGACTGTAAACAGAAAGAAAATGTTTAGAAAAGATTCAGGAAAATCAGTTATATGCATGCAAAAAAAAAAGTAACCACAATAGTAAGAATGGTCTATATCCATTCCTACTTTGTATGGATTACGTAATTGTGGACTATAGTGTGTCGACTATATGGAAACAAGTGATCAAAATTAAGTCATCACACAAAGATGGGTAGGCCCTCCCCTGATAGCTTATTTTCAAGCATAATATATACCGTTTTCTTTAAGCAGAAGAACAATATAAAATTTGAGCCCTGTATTTGTGAACGAAAAAGAATAAACCTCTTATTCCCCTTTCAAACAAATTATTGAAAAAAAAAAAAAAAAAAAACAAAAAAAAAAAAAAACCAGCAAATCATCAAAATTAATTAATCTCACGAAGAGGAGTACTCATTCCCTTACACTTTTTCCATGAATATTATACGTCATTTTTAAAATAAGAGCATAACGACAAAAAACGTATACTGTAAATTTAGGAACTAAAAAACTAAAAATTCCTATTTCAAAGAAACCTTTGAAAAAAGTTGAGAATTCCGTCATTAGAAAAAGTAAAGAATTCCGTCAATTTTGTCCTTTTTTATTTTACATTTAAATGCAGCTTAGTATTACCAAAATGGTGAAACAAATCTACCTGCTTGATTAGAAGTTATAAAACTATCTTAAAAAACTTTTCTAAGACAATAATGTGAGAAAGTTACAAGAGAGAAAATTCAAGCGCTTTAACAATGTTTTTTTAGGCATTCAAAAGTACTAGCGCCTCTGACAGCGTAACGTTACTTAGCAGAACAATAAAATTCGAACTGAGTTTATTTTTAGTTTGTTAAATTTGAGATTTTAATTAAAGGTTAGGTTATTTTGGTTTAGTTGCACCTAGGACTTCTTATATCAGCTCATTCTTGGTATATTTTTGGACCCTTCCGCCGTTTTGGATATAGAACAGTCTGGAAAATTTGATCCAATCTCGTGTGAGGCTACTGAGAAGCCGAAGTGTACATGGGGCGCTGAAAAGGCGTCAGGTTATCTACTTTCGGCCCTGCACCTCGAAAAGACACAAGAAATTTAACTTTGAGATCGAGGGGGCCCCCCCCCCCCAGTTTCAAAGACCATCTATACAACACTATTTTAGACCATCGAGTCAACACTATTATGTTGACTTTGATTGAGGAGTAAGATTAATTGGCACCTTAATATTTACAATGCGTAAAACTACAGGCACCGAAAATGAAGGTAGATTGCTGCGTTGTGCAAAGAAATTTAGTTCCTAAAAGAAAACATATATAAACTAAAATATATGCTTTTAAGCACAAAGTCAAGCATTCAAATAAATTTCAACTGCAAGGTCCTAGTTTATTTTTTTCCCCTTATATCCTCAAAACACAATGTAGCCGATTTTAAATCAAGGAATACTTTCCAATAATTTAAACATCCTAATCAATTCCCCTTAATAAAATTTATAAAAAAAAAATCTTGATTATTTTTGGTGAACTTTATTTCAGCACTATTATGGTCAACATCACAGATCCACGAAGAAATATTAATAATGATAATACAAAAAAAAGAAAAAAAAAAAGGAAGAAACGTTTTGGACATATATTCTTCCTGAGGTTTGACTAGTTGAAGTTGAACTTATTGTTAGTACATGTGCTTTATAGGTTCAAATTTAAATAATAATCAATTTGTAATCAAAAGTTAATGAAAAAGCAAAAAAATCTCCGATAAATACTTTGAAAAAGATAAATTAGTTAATAAACAATAAGTAGAACAACAGGGATTTTTTTTTTTTTTTATATACAAGACAGTGGAACGCAACCTTAAAGGAATATTTCGACCCCATATCCAAGGACCGTCCTCGGCAAAACAAAAGAAGAAAAAAACAATATAAAAGAAACTTACATTAAAATTCGATCAATAAAACTGAATTTTTTTTTTAATTTTCAAAAAGCCCTAATATCATTACTTCAAGGAAGTTCAACCAGGATTTTCCCTGTTGTTCTACTTATTGTTTATGATAGAAAGGCAGTGTGGTCTTCGTCGCTATTTAAATCAGTTAATATTTGAAAATCGTTTGCCTAAATAAATTTTTCTTGAGCAAATACATTTTTGACATTGGTGGAATACTGATGACATCGGTCATACAGCAAAATATTTGTCTACACGAAAGATCCGTTGAAATTTCAACTGTAAGTTGTAGGTGTAAATCAATCTGAAAGGCTTGGTCTCTGAAAACGGGCAAAGTTTAAATTGTTAAGGAAAATGAAGAATAAAGAAAATTACCCTTCGTAAGCAGCATCGTTCAACGGCAGTAAACGCAAAATCGGCAGGTTTCGTTGCTTCATCATTCACTGGGACTAGAACTGGGTTTACACATTCTACAGCATCATTTAAATCTCCCCACATGACAATAGAGTCTTCAATTTCTTTATCCTCGTCCCCAAAAGGCCAGGGTTCCAACCTCCTACAAATAGGCGGGCTGTCAACTCTCAAAGGAAGCTCAACCGTATCTACTAAATTAGCAGTTCTCTCAATAGCTTTTAGGGAGTCCACGAGCTCACCAGAACTTTCAAGAATGAAAGCCTTTGGGCAATCTTCGCTTTTGTTACTAAACTTGGGACGGAGTATAGGTGATGATCCGATTGTGAACGTTGCGGAGCCTTGGAGGCTTCTGAGTTGGCTGTCATTCTCAAGCTGCACAGCTTTGTTCTGTGATACGGAATACGCCTCTCCGTTGGGTCCAGGCAATCGGACACATGAACTAACAGTCCTTTCTGACATACCTGAAAAAAAAAATTACTATTAGTCACAAAACATTTATTATATATATCAAAAGTGGTTAGCAAATGCTGCTCGAGGAACGTCAAGAAATAAGATCAACCATAACAAATATTCAAGAAATTAAAAAGCAAAAAAACAAGAAAACAAAAAGCAAGAAAACTAGAAAAAGTAACTCGATGTAAAAGAGAGCAGCATTTAATAATTTAAACTTTTTTGTAGCTTGATAACTTGATAGTATTCAGTAGCTCAATAACATTATCTAGTAATTTGATAGCAGTTTCTAGTAATTAAACAACATCATTTAGTAACTTGATACAAGTATTACGTCATTTAATAGCAGTATTCAGTAATGCAATAAAGGTATTTAGTGATTTGATAATATAATTTAGTAATTTTAATAGCAGTGTTTAATATTTAGTAATAAATATCTTTAGGTTTGCAGCTTGAACCATGCGTAAATTAGCCCAGAGGTTCTCAACCTCTTATTATGACATGACGCTGGTTTTACTGCTACTATCAGTTCAGTTCTCTTTACTATTAAAGAATAACCAACAATTTATTTACAATAAAGCTTGGTGATTTTTAAAGGGACTTTCCTAATGACCAGTAACATTTAAATGTTCAGTTGGATGTAAATTTTAGTCTTAAATTGACTCTGAGATAATCCTTAACTTCAACTATAAACAACTATGCCCCCTCCCCAAACAATGGACGAAGAAAAGATTCCTTGCACGAAGAAGAAGAAATTCTATTTGCAGAAGAAATAAAGGCTGACAACCGTTGTATCAATCCATGTTTCACACAAGCACAGATTTGTAAAGCCAACAGATTAAGTTTAAGTAGATGTTTTAAACTAAGAAAAAAAAACTTAATGAAAGTGCGTTTAAGAGCCAGGCCTTTGGTAAAGCCATCTCATGGTCACTTTAAACGTTACATTGACATAGCTGGAAACTGACCGTTTCTTTTATTGAGCTGTAGAAACATTTCGGTATAAGCCTAGGGTTCCAGCAGTACACAAGGAAACTTGTTAAGAAAACAATTCTTACTTCATAATATGCAGAATAATCCTATTTAACATATTTTGCAGGGGGAGAATCTTTATCTTTACTTCTTTCCTTGTATTTCCAGTTTTTCTATCACATCTCTAAATATTTGTGTCTATCCTCTAAGTTTTGAAAATGGTTTATAAACAAACATCCAAACGCCATCTACTCTAACCTAGCCTAACTTAAACTAATTTATCACTATTTGTCTAATTATATGTTTTCGTGAGAAACAATCAGATGGCACTGATGGGGTTTAATTACGTAAATAGAGTTTTTGAAAACGGACAAATGCAGTCGAATCCATGTTTATTTTTCAGATTTTTGTCAAAAAAATTGTATAACAGTAAGGAAGTGAAGATAAATGTTCTCCCCCTGAAGAATTGACTAGGATTATCTGCATATTATCAAGTTTGAATTGTTTTCTTAACATGTTTCCTTATGTACTGCTGGAGCCCTAAGCTTATACAGAAATATTTACTTCGTACGCAAATTCATTGAATTTCTGAAAAAAATGCACGTTTGTTTTAGGTATGCTATTCTCCAAAGAAAGCATTAGATACAAGCGAAATTTAGCCCCGAAGAAATATTATTTTGTGCCTTACTAAATCACTTCTATATTGTATAACATTTCAGCCCACATGCAGAGTTTTATTGTCTCAGAAACAAGACTTCAGAGAACGAGAAAGAGTAGGAGACAAGGAGAGAGAGAGAGAAACAGGGGGACAGAGACTCCCAGAATTCATCTTGAGTTTTACCGTCTGTGCCATAACACCAATGTACAATATTGAAGTATTATCTTACTGGCAAATGATGGGTTTTCCTTTTCGACGCTTGGAGACCAGGATTGTGGCCGTGAAGTCGAAACAGTCTGTACCTCTACCTTTTGTTCAACATTCAAACAAGTATGCGATGCAGAAATGCCTAAAAACAATGAAATCAGTTATGTATAACAATAAAATTTATTCTGTCTTATTTTTACTAAATAATATCAATAGGAAGAATGAAAGGAAAAAGCTAAAAAAGAAAGTTAGAGAAAAGTGATAAATTAAGACCAGAACAAATTTCGATATCAATTCTTACAAAAAACAAAACAAAAACTAAATATAACCTTCTTTTAAGAGAAGTTACTAGCTTATTAAGTTTACACAGACACATAATTCTCACCAAGTTCAAGATTCACCATCTTAACAGGATATTCGCACCGAGGTTTGAGATGACTAATATTAGAAAAATGTTATTGCTTAAACTATGGACTTTTACATATAGGCTAAGTTGAACTGCTTCAACCTGGTCTGAAAAATTTTCATCAGATCCAGTGAGGACTTAATCAAGTCCAACATTATTTCAGTGATACAAAACAATTATTAACAATGATACAAAATTTTTATATAAAAGCTTTGATGTGACATTGTTCACAAAGGAAAGATTTTTTGGGTAACTTCCGGTTCAATCTTTAATTCCCCAACCTTGTACATAGCTTAGTCTATAGCTAAATTTTGTCTCAATAGAAGTTTTTTTTCTGGGGGGGGGGTAAAAATGTTTCAGAAAGAAGATTGTATTTTCTATCAGGCGTTCAACAAATGAGTATTAAACATTAAGAAAATCTTATCTAAAAACAGCAAAAAAAAAAAAAAAAAAAAATCTGCAAATTTATAATTCAGCTGTAGAAACAATCTGTCGGCTGTCAATTTCAAAATCCAACTGAAGGCTGAAGCTGTATAGTAGTGAATGCGTTCTATAATTCTATTCAACTTGAAAATAAAATTCTTGACTACGAATGATGTAAGAAAATGCGATTGGGAAACTGCATTCGAAATGGCTTAAACTCATTTCATAAAGACGATAGTTTTTTTGTCAACATATGAAGAACTGTGTATATTGCAATATTTGCAATTGCATATTGCATCTGTCTGGGTTTTATGCAAACTAACAAAAGAGGCGAAAATTAATGAACAAGAGAGTAGTGAAGAATTATGGTATGCAAAGTAATATTTGGCAGGGAAAGTCACTGGTGATAAATCGCTAGGGAGGGGCACCGTGATTGCGTGATTTTCGGGAATTCGGGGAACCAAATTTTTTTTCGGGGTGACGCATAGATTTTTGGGGAAATACCCGAAAATTCGGGGATAGTGCAAGCCCTGCTTGATTTCTAATCAGGCGAATCGAAATACTAAACCACACGAGAAGGAAAAGCTCCGACTTTGAGGGTGACGCAATAAGAATTGCCGCAAAATTAATTTGAAGTCAACCGAACGCCACCACCTCTGCCAGCGGCGGCGCGCCGGCAGCGTTACGACACTTTGGCGGCGTTCGACCGGGCCTCTCGTCGGCGGCATTCGGTCGATCCGCCGGCGCGGCGCCGGGGTCTA
>JAQQPU010000101.1:105381-121157 GCA_029168905.1 Artemia sp. Kazakhstan ARC1039 | reverse complement strand
ATATGAAATTGAATATATATAATTTAAATCAAGATTGAAAATCAAGTATTTTGCAGTAGGCTTCAAGATATGGCTAATTGTAGAAAAAGACAAGGCAGATAGTCCGAGTAATTGAGAGGCAAATCTGGGATAAGCCCTCTTTAGGATTGTTTAAAAATGATGTCATTTCATTTGTTGACAGATGAGTCTATCTATCATCCATCCATAGGTCATTCCTAGGGCAGAACTAAGGTAGAGCTGCCAACAGCAACAATATCTTCAGAAATCCTGACAAGATTTCTTCTATACCGAACGAATTTTATCATCTAAGGCTTAATATAATTCCTTTTCGATGTAATACGTGGGTTAGAGAGAAAATCTTAGCAAGCACCATATATAGAAGAGTTTTTTTGTTTGTTTAGAACATAAATACGATAAAAGACTTTTCTTACCATGATGAATGGTTTATTTACTCTCTATAGTTATACTATACAGGATAGTTATCCCTTGTTCCCTGTAGTTGATAGAAATGTAGTGCTAATATAGTTCACGTTTCAAGTGCTAATAATAATAATAATATATACAAATAGAACAATGTTTTAGCTAAGCAATATAGAAATATTGAAGGCGAAAAAGGCCAAAAAGAAGGCGTGAATAATTGGAGGATAAAAACAAAATTTAGGTAAAGTATCAAGTTGTATATAAAAACTCAAGGTTTGGACTTTAAAATTCGAAAACAATCCCACGCTCCTTCTAGTGAAGCAGTTTAAATCTAGCAAGTTTCCTGCTCAAGGCATTTGCTTTTGAGTCCTTAAAACTTAATACATATAATGATATATACTATTATTATACAGTAAACAAATAATATAATGCAGACTGTCAACAATAGTCTCAAGGCACAGAGCACTGTATATAAATAATATACAGTAGGATCATACCTCAGTAAATTTGGAAACTACAGTCTTGGCGCGTATAAAAGCTCCGCCCATATTCTCGTGCATCCTCGTCCATTGGACCGCTGATGGCAGATCAAATGAGAACCCCGGAACACGTATTTTCGCAGAAACTTTCTCAAAATGCCTTTGAAACCAACTCGAGAGTTTGAAACCTACTTGTAATTCCTAAAAACACCTAATAATAACATTCCACTACTAATTACCGATTTTTATATATGTATTGGTATAAACTAATTTAAAATTAGATTCTTTAAAATTTAATTTTACAAAGGTGATGCCAAGTTTCGCGTTCAAGAGAAATCTGACTTATCTTCCTGTGAAAAATCTAATGTCGCTTATGTTTTAACGTTCTCCGGAGCACTTGCATCTCGGTCTGGCTTTGTATAATAATTGAGATAGGGAATGATTCTACTGTATATATCTATCTACTGTGGCACAGAGATAGAGACTTTTATAGGTCTATAATAGCCTTTAGTTTAGGAAAAATGTTAAATAGACCAAAAATATAGTACTTTTTAGGTTAGGTTCTTCCCCTACTACCCTAAAATGTTGGTGCAAGCAAATTATGTGCATTGCGTAGGGGACACAGTAATTTTTATGATGAAGATGGCCCGGGAGGTAGGTGGTCTTGCCCCCTTTATGGGGAGTATGGGGATGACCTGGAACATTTTCTGAGTAATTGCCAGAGTTTGGAGAATTTAAGGAATAGTTTTTTGTTTTTTTTTTTGGGGGGGGGGGGATTCACCACGACTCCCAGGTATCTTAGAAACCTCTTCTAGGGAGCTAATATTGCGGTTGAATGTTTTATAGAGAATGTTTTAGAGGCATGCGAGTTATAATTTCAAAGTGATGATTTTGATTTCTTCAATTTTTTATATAGTTTTTTTTTCTGTCTTTTTTTTTTGTGTATATGGCCACTAGCTTTTAGATACACGTATATGTATGTATACCCTAATACCCTGCATAATACCCCATGCAATTCCGAATCCTCTAAAAAGCAAAACTATAAATTTGTTTCCTGCTACCCTGGAAACCTGAAAATTTTAAAACTGAAAAACTAATCGCAAGGCTTTGATTTATTTTTTTCAGTCTTTTGGTGTATCCATTGCATAGACCAAAAGACCAACACGAATTCACAAAAAGACAAAAAGCCAATGGGAGAAAGAGCATTATCAATGCCATCTAGTGTAGGAACCTGTTCTGTAGTGTAGAGCAAAACGTTTTGTTTTTTACAATTATCGTAAAAATACTACGAAATGAACGGTTAATAAATTTAAAAGGATAGTTGTGGTCTCTAAATTTCTGCATAACACAACTTTGGCCAAAAAGGGATATCTTCTTCATAAATTGAGGATAAGAAAATGTTTCATTTGAAAACAACTATCTTAAGCTACAATGAGCGGGATATGCAGCTCAACTAATGAAGATGGACTTTCTTTTTTAGATTTACAAATCAAACGTTTGCATATCTCTAACATTGATGCAATAAAACACCCCTAAGGACCCCGTAGAAGTCAGTTATATGAAGAGACTGAAGAACAGTAAGGTAATAAGGCGTGAACTTTCTACAAATAGAAATGTGCGATTTGTCCTACACTTTAATATGCCAAACATACAATTTTGATATATCTATGTTCTTTCGATTAACACACTTCAATTGAACGATGAAAATAGAAAAAACGTACCCCTTCTAAGGTTCTTTGCCATAAAGCTTTGACAAGACGCATTGGTCGAAAATGCAGCCTTATTTTCTCCACGTACAGTTAGCCGTCTATTGATATTTGTCTCAGATTTGGAACGGAACAGTTGGTTATGTCGATGTCTAGACGCAATCAATATTCCCTACAAAAATAAAAGAAAATAATCATTTACTAGTCAATTTTTTTTATACAAAACAGAACACGCTTAAATTCTGAACTTCTTTCACCAATCAAAATATCAGTACAAAAAGGTAAATTCAATGTCAGGCTCTTTTTATTTACCTAATAGAATTTGCTTGCTTTCCAAATTTTGAAGTGACTCAATCTAATGTTACAGAAGCATAAGATTCATTTTCTACAAAGTAGGACTGCTTCTGAGGTGTTTTACTGAACGTGCTGCACCTCAAAGCTTTTCCCATAATTTTTAATTATTTTTTATTTATTTTAGCTTCAAAAAAAGGAAACAAACCTATCGTAGCTACATTCCTATATATAGCAGTTATATTCCTAATTCAAATAAATTTAATGACGTGGCACAGATAAAATTCAACCACCTAAAACGAAAACCCAAGGTTAACTATTTGCGTACATACACAGTAGGAGAGAGAGAGAGAGAGAGGGGGGGGGGTTAAATAGGACCAATTGAAACTTTCAGTGTCGAGAAGAGCTTTTTGAAATATGGGGGGAAATGATTGCGTTACAGATTCTACAATTCTACTAAATCCTCAAATCTAACCCCTTCTGATTCGAAAAATACGAAACCAATGTTAACCATTCGAATTAATTTGACATAGAATGTAAAAAAAAAAAAACGAAAAGAAAAGAAAAAAGGCAGAGCATACAGAGCACAATCAGAGTCAATGCAACAGCGTTGACTTAGTAAAGAGCGAAGGGTGTACCAGTAAATAATTTATTCTATTTTTCCCTATCCACTTAGAACGGAAAGGACGGTCGCAAGAACTTGAAGAAGGTCATTTGATTGGAAGTATTAAGTTATAATGCCCTTTTAAGGGCCAAAAGTAAGTAAAAAAGAAAATAAAAATGTTTTTTTTCCAAAAACGACTTGACAAATAAATATATAAGTCCATAAACCGAGGGAATCATAATAAAGAAACAGATTTTTCTAACTTAGAGCACCGGTTGACCCAGAATTGGGTCCTAGAATATGTAAAAAAAGAAGTTATTTTCCAACCAGCTTGCAACTTCCAGGGGTCATTCCCTGGGCCAAGAGTGCCTCAATTTTAGCATTGAGGGGGAATTGACTGGTTTACTGGTTTCTTTTAGGGACAATTGGGCCAACAACTTTTTTCTCACATCAATTTGAAACTTAAAGCATTCCCGGATCAATTTGAAACTTAAACCCAGAAGTTCCTGAACTGAGTGTACCTTAATGTACACTCGTATAAACTTGTATGTTGGGAGAGCTTGCTTTAAACTTATCCGTAAATTTTTGGGCCAAGGGGACCCTAATGGACAAAAATTTAGGTTGAGACACGGGCCCGCCAAAAATGAGTCAGAAAATTTGCCAATAGACTTTATTTTATTCGACCAATAATTGCTACACTACATTCTTTAAAGAGTTTAAGGGGCATTCATAATACTATTCGTTAATTTTAAATTCGAAGTGATCATTCACTTTATTTTCTGTGCATAAGGCGTGATATTATTGGCTTTATTTATACTGGTTTTAAGCTTTAATTTTGTTCTTTACCTTTCTTCGATAACATTTTAAAAATAAATTTCTCAAAAGAGTTGCACTCCAGAAGCGAGAAAAAGGATCTTGATGAAAGTTATTCCAATGAATCCAGCATTTCTAAGATATTTTCAATCCTAAAGAAAGAGAAATAGATTTTTAAATTACCACGCCACTCTTGCTTTCAAATTTTGCTCTCACCACTATAGGACTATTCGGGAGGCACTGTATACCTTTTCTATTTTTTTTTAGCCCTGGGGTGATGGTAGCACATAAGCGGTTGAAGGCTCATTCGTTTAAAACTTAAAGAACAAGTACCTTTAATATTTAGAGAATCGTTTTACAAGTCAGAGATTACGATACGACCCCTGGGTGGTTACAATCCCGTAGACATGGAGTCATACTCCGTCAGAAAAAGTAAAAAGCTTTACAAAAACCAACCTTTTATTTTCTTTATGAATGAATTTGTAATGAAAAGTAGGATGAAGAAAAAAAACCTACTGGCTATTCAAAATCAGCAACATGTCAACATTTTTTTTCCCTCAGAACTGATTCTGCCTTTCAGTGATTAAATTAAAAAAAAGGGTTTTCATCTGAAAGTAAGAAGCAACACTAAAACTCATAACGAACATAAATTATTCCGTATATGAGGGAATGCCCACTCCTCAATACCTCGCTCTTCACTCTATTCACTCAATAGTTAAAAATAAGACAGCCAGACTCTATTGCCATATACTCTTACAAAAAAGAGATTTCTTTGAGCAGTGTTGAGCGCTTTGAGTGTTTTAAGCAGCATTTAATTTTTCAGCGTTACAATTAAACAAGAATACAAATTTTAAATCTATTTGTTTTCAATAAAGCCTTTATTGGGAAATGAAACTGAAGCCTTTACGAGGAATACAGGGTGGCAGCCCCGCTATTATTTGTGTTAATTTACATTCGCTTTAAATCCAAATTGATTTTCCTTTCAATTTAAGGTTATTATAAGTTTATTTATTTCTTCGTAGTAATTTCTGTTCAATTCAAGCTTTCTGTTCAAGTTATTGCATGAATTGAATTCTGCTCGATTCAGGTTTGACTATCTATCCATACTTTTCGTGAAAAAAAAGAAACTATTTTACAGAAATGTTTTCAATAGTTAAAAGATAATTATACTATACTATTAAAATTACAAAATTACCGTTCTTTCCTGCAAAATGGCTAAAATTTACATTGTTATGTGGATTACTCTCTGTTATTAGTTTAAAGTGAGGTAACTCGGGAGGCGAATGACGTTATCTTGACATACTGACATATTTAACATTGTTGCCCTCCAATCACTTTAGACTATTAAAAAGGGCACTATCCCTTTCAATTCCCAATCGAATGAACTCTTTCCGAAGTTTCTACGGCAACAAATGGCCATCTCAAAATTTCTATCAGATCCATTTCGAGAAAATACGAGGTGTGGAGGGAGGGGGGTATCCACCCTCCAATCACTCTGAATATTAAAAAGGGCATTCCAGGGGATAAGAACACTAGCAAGGACGAAAGATCGTTTGACCGGCACGTTACACAACACATAGATCGTATCAAGGACATGTCTGACATCGCTGGACATAAGGACAAAAAAGGAAATTTGTCCATCATTTTTGCTACCCGATTTGTATTTTTAGAATTGTGGTACACAGCCTTTTAATATATCTTTAAGTGTCCCCGTAAACTGGTATCTTTAACTGAAATTCATAAAATCTAAAAATGAACAGAGATTAAAAATGATAGGAAACGAATCCATAAATCCGTAAAGAGCAAAATTAAAACATAAAACGGGCAAATATTATGCCGTATGAAATTTACTATTTATTTAAAATATAAAAGATTCAGAGGACAGGTCAGCTACGGTAACTTCGAAGTGAAGTGTCGGTAACTTCAAAATTTTTACACAAGATAAACCAACAAAACATTTCTTTTTTCTAATGTTATTAAGAATAAGTTATTTTGACAAATTTTTCTCAGGTTAGGGCAAAAAAATTTGATACAATTTTTTTTTCAAAAAAAAATCGAAAAAAGCTCCATTTCCTAGCTAATTCTGTGAGTGAGAAAGGAGGATATTTTATCTAGAAACTTCCAGATATCTTGAGAGCCATGTAAAATAAAATAAATTGAACCAAACAAGATAATCTTAATCTATTGATAGAAGACTAAGCCTTTCACACACTGGGTCATCGCTATTCCTATTGTTTTAATCCTACTGTTGATTTTGAATTAAAATCAATTAGTTGCGGGCATGCATCAGGCCATGGCTAATTGTAGAAAAAGCCAAGACAGATAGTCCGAGTAAGTGAGTGAGGGGCAAATCTCGGATAAACCCCTTTTTAGGATTGTATAAGAATGATGCCATTTCATTTGTTGATAGATAAGTCTATCTACCATCCGTCCATACGTCATCCCTAGGGCAGAACTAAGGTAGACAGTCATAGAATTAAGGGATGAAAGATTGGACCCATATCTAAAAATAAAAATGAAGTATTGCAAAATGTCCCAGGGGTTAGTTCAAATAATAGACCTAAGCAAATAGCAGCATCAAAAGCTTTGCATAAAATTATGTCGCAATAACTTATTCCTTCTTCATTTGTTATTTTAAAATGTTTAATCCAGTTACTTTTGTGAGGTGGTTTCACGAAGATAGCTTCAAATTGTAAATATTAAAATTGCAAACGTTAAAATGTCAAATTGCAATTGTATATTATATTTTTGGGTTAGTCTATTTTAGTTATGTACATTTTTTAGTTTTAGTTTATTTTTTCTTCTCTACGCTGAAGACATCTTTTTTGATACGGCCGAAATATTCGTTTTTGTTTTTTCTTCGTTTTCATTTACTGGCCAGAGACCCGTTTGTCGTATTTATATATATTTTTTGTGTTTTCTGGATTGATTTTGGGTTGACGCGCGAAGAGACAATGTCCACTGGTCCATTTTTGAATTAAAATCAAGTAGTTGCGGGCACACATCAGACCATGGCTAATTGTAGAAAAATCCAAGCCAGACACTATAACTAAAATAGTTCTCTTGCATTTTCAATGAACACAAAAACACTGCAAAAAACGATGAACACTAAAAGTAGACAAACACAAAAAGAGGTAACCTCATAAACTTCAAGCTGGTGCATGAAAGCTGGATTAGGTCGAACACAGGCTCGTTTGTTCTTCACGAATTCTAACGCCTTTTGTAAATTCCAGCCCTTTGCTTTCATAGCGTAGGCAATCACAACACTCGCGGATCTGCTCACACCCATCCGACAATGAACAAGGACTTTGGAGCCAGACTCCCTAAAAGACAAAAACCCACTATATTTGCAGCATCCTAATACTCTACTAACCATAGTTTCTACTTAACCATATTAAACATCATATTTCATTCTCACTGTCCTTGGTACTTGAAGCCCCATTAACAATTGGATTTAGTTACCAGCTATATTCAACCTGTTCTAAAATACAAATATATAAAATATGTTATAAATTATAATATAAAATATAAAACTTGTGTCCAAACGGGGGTTCAAAAAGAGTCAGAGTCGGTCAGAAAAAACTAAAAGCTTATGCATGGAGAACCTTTGACATAGTGTATATTTTGATAGAATGTTTAATTTTGGGAAAAGAAGGCGCAGCTAATCCTGAGTTTTTAAAATGGCTAAGTTTCTAAAAAGACCAAACCTTGAGAAAACGATGCGGGGGATATCAAACAAAATTAAAACTAACTATATGCAGGAAGGTTTTCAAAAGGATATAATGGTAATATCTAAAGAATGGCTAAGCATATTCAGGTGGAACTTATAAAATTATGTTGAGAGCAAGAGACAATCCTTTTCGATAAATTCCAATCCGTATGCAATAAGAAAAGGCAAGAGGCAGTCGGAAATATCTCTTTTTTATTAAGGTATCCTGTTCCCTAAGAAACAAGCATATTTGCGGCAAGCCTGCAACTGCACCTTGCACCAAAATTACAAGATGCTTACAACATTGCATTCATTATTTTCATATCTGTCCATTGACCGAGCCAGAATTATTATATTAATTAGTTTTTTTTTGTAAAGAAGGATCTAAAGTTGCTTAAAAAACAGGAAAATTGAAATGTTTCAGCGCTTTTCAACCAATTTTCAACGTATTTTTAATCCAAAAAACCCTATTAACCGAATTTCAAAAATCAAATTCGGTATATGCACAGAACAGAACCTCAGCTCTGAAGTGTTAGTAAATTTTCCCTCTTTCATTGATATATTAAAACTGTAGGAAAGCAGAAAAATAACATACCAAAAGTAGCATAGGGAACATACAACTTAAAGCCGACAAAAAGGCAGTACCCCCCCTCCCCTTTTTGAAATTTAGGAATTGGGCAACAGAACATGCAAGCAACGTGCAAACAAAATAAAGGTGAATTATCACTTTATGTTCTTCTAGTTCTATGTGTTAAAACAAACAAATATGTTAAAAGTAAACTACCCTCCTTTCTTTATATATTTACAGACAAAATTCCAGCAAGATTAACTTGGAAAAGTCAAATATAACAAACCCCATAAAATTCACTACAAAATGTTTTTTTTATCTTTAGATGAGCCCATTTGCAATTAGTATACATGATCAAAGCGGTTTAAAACAGTGAGATGTAGCTCGAGTCGACGACTTGATCACAATATTTATTTTATCTAGATTTTTTCGAAAAAAAAGAAGTGACTCGGCGAGTGAATGTTGACCTTACCTGGCTTTACGAATGTAGGCAAAAGTTTTTTCCCAGTATTTGAGAAGTTCAGTAGCCTCTTCATCATAAACACGAACATTCATGTAGTCAAATGTACCAGGAAAAAAGTTGTCTATCTCCCGAGTTACATTTAATATGTGTTTAACGCTAAAAGAAATACACATGGTTAGATAGGTCCTCCAAGACAAGCCAGGCCAACTTAAGACCGGAACACTGCATGCAGCCAACTAGCACTTACACTGCAGCCCACACTTTAGACAAGTCTAGAATACATTGTCAGAGAAAAATAGGGTGTTGCTATCAATTTTAGGGAAAAATACAGTTGAAACAAGTATACAACCTTATACAGTTTTTAAACTGACATAATATCATAGGCAGCACAATCGCGCTGCCTAAGTAAAGAACGATGTTGGCACAATGTATTATTTTTTTTTTCTTTAGACCAGGGCACTTCGTATCGAAGGAGGTGTCGTAGAAACTTCGAAAAGGGCTCATTCGATTGGAAATTGGAGTGGCCTGTGCCCTTTTTAATAGTCGAAAGTGATTGGAAGGCAACTAACACCCCTTCCACGCCTATCATTTCCCCAAACACATCGAATAAAAATTTTGAGATAGCCATTTTGTTCAGCGTAGTTGATTTCCCGATAAAAATTGTTTTTGAGGAGGACACTCCCCCCACAGCCCTCAGGGCAAGGGTTGTATGTTATGCCCTGGGGGCATATAAGGTTTTTATACAAAGCGTTGTCGTAGAAACTTCAAAAAAGGCTCATTCGATTGGAAATTCAAAGGGCTAGTGTCCTTTTTAATAGTCGAAAGTGATCGGAGGGCAACTAACCCCCCCCCTCTCACGCCCACCTTTTCCCCAAATACATCCAATCAAAATTTTGAGATAGCCATTTTGTTCAACGTAGCTGAAAGTTCTGGAAATTAGGTCTTTGAGGTTGACAGTCCCCCCCCCATTACCCTCAGGATGAGGGTTGTATGTTATGCCCTGGGGGCATATAAGGTTTTTATACAAAGCGTTGTCGTAGAAACTTCAAAAAGGGCTCATTTGATTGAAAATTGAAATGGCAAGTGCCTTTTTTAATAGTCAAAAGTGATTGGAAGGCAAATAACACCCCTGCCACGCCCACCATTTATCCAAACACATGCGATCAAAATTTTGAGATAGCTATTTTGTTCAAAGTAGTTGAAAGGTCCGGAAATTATATCTTTGAGGATGACACTTCCCCCACAGCCCACAGAGAAAGGGTTGTAAGTTATGCCCTGGGGACATATAAAGTTTTTGCTGAAAGCTTTGTCGTAGAAACTTGAAAAAGGGCTCATTCGATTGAAAATTCAAAGGGCTAGTGCCATTTTTAATAGTCGAAAGTGATTTGAGGGCAACTAACCCCCCTCTCACGCCCACCTTTTCCCCAAACGCAATCAATCAAAATTTTTAGATACCCATTTTGTTCAACGTAGTTAAAAATTTTAAAAATTAGATCTTTGAGCATGATAACCCCCAAGAGCTCTTGCGACAAGGGTTGGAAGTTATGCCGTGGGGGCATATAAGGTTTTTATAGATAATGATGTTGTAGAAACTTCAAAAAGGGATCACTCGATTGGAAATTAGAAGGGCTGTGTCCTTTTTAATAGTCGAAAGTGATTGGAGGATGACTAACACCCCTCTCACACCCACCATTTCCCCACACACATACAGTCAAAATTTTAAGATAGCCATTTTGTTCGACGCAGTAAAAAAGTCAGGTAATTATGTTTTTAAGGATGACACTCCTCCCAAAGCCCTCAGGGCAAGGGTTGTAAGTTATGTCCTGGGGGCATGTAAGTTTTTTTTTCTTTATAAAAAGCGTTGTTGCAGAAAATTCAAAAAGAAATCATTCGATTAAGAATTGAAACGGCTAGTGCCCTTTTTAATAGTCGAAAGTGATTGGAGGGCAAGTAACCCCCCTCTCACGCCCAACAGTTCCCAAAACACATCCAATCAAAATTTTGAGATAACCATGTTGTTCAACGTAGTTGAAACGTCGGGAAACTGTGTCTTTGAGGATGACAACCCCCGCAGAACCCTCAGGCAAGGGTTGTAAGTTATGCCCTGGGGCATTTAAGGTTTCTATAGAAAGCCTTGTCGTAGAAACTTCAAAAAGGGCTCATTCGATTGGAAATTGAAAGGGCTAGTGCCCTTTTTAATAGTCAGAAGTGATTGGAGGGCAACTAACACATCCAATCAAAATTTTGAGATAGCAGTTTTCTTCAACGTAGTTGAAAGTTCTGGATAATAGGTCTTTGAAGAGCCCCCCCTCAGCCCTCAGGGCAAGGGTTGTAAGTTATGCCCTGGGGACATATACAGTTCTTACTGAAAGCGTTGTCGTAGAAACTTCAAAAGGGCTCATTCGACTGGAAATTGAAAGGGCTAGAGTAGAGAGGGGGGTTCTACTCCGAACATGACCACGTGGTTTATGGTTTTCTCACTGAGAATGAAAAAACAGGAATTTTCTCACATGGAAAAACAGGAATTTTCTCACATTTATGTCTGTTTTCATGGATGGTTATGTGTGTTGGTCAATTTATTTGATGTTTTTCATGGTTGTCAACATCAAATTATGGATGTTTTATGGTTTTTGTCAGTGAGAATTTGAAAAACAGGAACTTTCTCACATTTATGTCTGTTTTCATGGATGGTTATGTGTGTTGTTCGATTTATTTGATGTTTTTCATGTCTGTTATATGGATGATTTATTTGATGTTTTTATGGATTTTGTCAGTGAGAATTTGAAAAACAGAAACTTTCTCACTTTCATGGATTATTGAGTCTAATGGGGGCAGGTCAATGACACTTCCTTCTTGTTGTTGCTCGATGCAAATGTTATGATTCAGAAATAGTATTTGATGTTGTTGTTCAAGCCAAATGTTATGAGTTTCCCGGAAACAGTTAGATCACATGTTTCCTTCTCAGCCATTCAGAGGGCTTGTTTACATAGTAGCGGCGGAGTGAATATAAAGAAAGGATTTTTGCAATAGTTTTATTAGTCTGTGAATAGAATTCAAGGAGTGAGAAGAACAGTTTTGACTTTACTCATTTGGATATATATTTGTGATGGCGATGAGTGGAATGTTTACCCTATTAGAAGTTGATAGTGGAGTTGATGATAATAATACAAGAGCACCAAGCATTGCGGTGGAAATCACGAAAGGATCACGTCTTTGTCTGGAATGGGATGTAGTATATGCAAGATATGTAATATCCTTGAGCAAATTTAAAATGGAGGATCAATTATGTTTTGCCGCTAAAGTTGATATAGCACATGTGAATAGACTTCAATGTGCATTAAGTGCATTGGTGAAACATATTGAAGACAATAAACAGTATCGCTAATTGTACATGCTCTGTATTATTGATGTTGTAATTATTCAATAAAATTGTTTCGAAATCGAAAATGTTCTCTTTCTTTTCTGGTTAGGGCTAACGAATCAGGGTCAGTCTAGAGTCAGCAGTCGGAGTGAAAGGACTGAAAAATGAATAAATTTGAGAAAGAGAGAATTAGATCAAATCTAGTGTTTATGGAAAAACATTTGATTTTGGATGATGATTTTCTCGAGTTATCTCTTAAACGCAGGATATTCTCTTGTCAGGGAACACTTGACAATATAATGAGGAGTGATTCTCCCCATTGGACTATTGTATGAAACTTTTAAAATGTGACTCAAATGCTTATAGTCAATTTATTGATATATTAATTGAAACAAAGCAGAATCATATTGTGGATATACTTTTGAAAATATTGCCAATGGATTCAATGTAGATGGCTCCCCCCATCATTCGAAAGAGGTAACGTCACAGAGCTACTCCTCTCCCCCATTTCCCTCTCATTGAATTTATCGAACGAAGAGGATCAGTTTCGTTTTAGCTGTGAGTGAGTTGACATCGGAAACCGAAAAATGTTCTATATATGTCCATTGTGCATGTACACTCTTGGCAGTTGGAATCAATGTGAGAATTGTACAATTATTGATGACTATAGTGAAAAGTGTAAATTATGTAATCCTTGTAAATTACATAGAGGCTATGCAGTACAAATTAAAGGATGTAATTCATGTCTTGAGGAGGTGTGTGACTCGCATCCTAGAGGGCACCTGTGCTCCAATTGTCACTATGATAAATGTAATCAGTGGGAGAATACTTACCCCGCTATGATTGGAAAGAATCCTAAACGTGATTTTAGTTTATTTCTACGAGATTGGTATCGTCGTGGATTTAAATTATTCTGGGAAGAGGAATCTGGTCTACGATTCAACTGTTGGGGTAACAAGACAATTTGGTTTCTACGTCATCGTTGTGATGTCACTACCTACTATGACTATAAACCAAGTGATTTTTATTTGGCTGTGACGGAATGTGATTCACCATTTGAAAACATTGTATGTGATATTGCATCAAATAGACAGATTGAAACTCGTGAATTTCATAATATGAATGCAAATAGTATCATTGACTATACAAAGAGATAAGACAAGAGTGAAGTTACATTGTACTGTAGAAAATGTGACCCTGACTTTGCAGTCAATCAAGATCAATATACAGTGAATCCAAATGATTTACCAGCATTAGTGGTTCACGACAGTTGCCTATACATCGAAGATGAAGAAATCTAAAGTGAAGATTTAAAGACATTGTTGTATATATATATATATATGCATTTTATTAATAAACAAATTCACAAACATTTTTTAAGAACTTTACCCTTAGGGCACTGAAATCAATACTATATAGGTCTGAGAGGATATTTTCCACTAGAAAGTCATTCAGACGTGGATTGTCAACATAAATGTGGAGAAACTGCGTGTAAGTATAGCCGCGACATCGGAACACAAAATATAGTAGTGCATGGAAGCTGCAGCTTTTAGTCGTTAGATCCTGAACCCTCTTCCGATTTTGAATAATAGTTTTCCCACTGCTCTCAATATAGTTGCTGATGTGAGGTGTGTAGAATGTATAGGGTAGACCAAGAGGATCAAAAAATTCAATCGTCTTCATTGTTTGAAAGATGCACAGCCAATGACCCGTCAGCACAGTCGACGGACTGCTATTAACAATAATTAAGGTATTGTTGACACTTTGAATTTTTCCAAGAAAGTCCGAGGGCAGACAATAGGATTTGTACTGGGACATGTAGGGGTCCATATTAAATACATTGATTATTTGACTGGTGTTCATGGCGCCAAGTCTAGTAGAACACTGCCTTCGGGAGTGATTTCCCAATAGGTTTCATATTGATTTAGTGAGATTAGTGCAATACTCTCAGCCAATGGGTCGGCAAATGTACACTCTAAACGCACACTCCCCGTACGTACTATACTCATATCCTGTGTACCCGACAAATCCAGTACAATGATACCATGTGTTTTAGCAAACATATCTTCGGTTATACCATTTTCAAATAGTTGAGAGTCATGATCTAGGGTTTGCATGGTCAACTCGTACAATGTTCTATAGGATTTATCAAAAGATAGATTGTAGAGTGGGATGCCGTTTACTTTGCACACAAGAGATGAAAGTCCAAACATCTCGAATTTATGTGGGCATTCAGTCCATGATCCTATTGCACTGGCGCTTTTTACAAATGCCAACGCAAGTTTTGACGGAATTTCACCATTGATAAAGGATGAATCGGTGAAGGTGCGTGAGCCCATTGCAATATGACGCTGATTGGTGATTGTATGAGGAACAAGTAGTTTAATATTGTTGCCATTGGCTCTCAGTTTTTCCACGGCCAAAGCAACAGAACTCATAACCTGTTGTTTGCGTACATGAAGTATTGCCGAGGTGAGGGAGAGACTTACATCAGGATTGGCAGCAAGTTCTTTTCTCAATATGAAATTGGAGGGTGCAAGCGTTAGTTTTATATCCACTTTAACATTGGGCGGCAGCCATTGGGGTATATTAAATATTTCATGATATATTTTTCCAACTAGATGTAATTCACTAGTTGTAGCATTTTTAAGTGCATCTGTACTATCAGTATTAGTAATATATTCATATCCATTGGAGGTGCCTCTCAATTCCTTGTATGACTTGGGTGTCATCAGCATGAATTGCATATAGCTTGTATAATTTGAGAGATTGTTGCTTGTGCTCACCAGCGTGCCATTGATGTAGACACTAATTTGACGAAATAAATTATGTAATATACAATTTTCATAGGATATTCCATCGGCCCGAATCGGCATTGTATTATCGGATTTCCGGACTTTCATTGCAAATCTATAAATGTTGAAGACATGTCCATAAAGTAGTCTTCATTAGAATAAATTTGAAAGTGGATATTATCGGAGAGGGGTTGTTGTGGATAAAATTGTTCATAGTATCCATGCTTGACACTCACATCAACATTTTCAGCATTGAATAGATTCAATGAGGCGGTGATTGAAGGTTGAGAATCCTTATGCGGTAGGTAGGACATTTTAGGAGAAGAAATCTAGTTTCGATCTAACAATTTTATTCTTCCTGGGACTTCTTCTTCTACTGTTTACAGCACTTGTCGGCTTTTTCCTTCTTTTCTTTGACAAGAGGGATGATGTCTTTCGTTTCCGACCTGAGTGGAGACTGATGAGGGATGCATTGTTTCTTGACCTTTTTAAGCCTTTACCATTTTGTTTTAATCTCTCGCCAAGGGTTCGCGCACTGGACCTAAGATTTTCCGAAGCACTTTTTTT
>JAQQPU010000101.1:79301-100381 GCA_029168905.1 Artemia sp. Kazakhstan ARC1039 | reverse complement strand
AAACATAAACCTTATCGTGAGAGACCCGTCGCCGATCCCTCTAAACAGGAAACATCTCCTCAAGATTCTGCAGTGCAATCAAAGGAGAAGGAATTGAATTCGATTGTATCAAAAATTGGAAACCTATTGCCACTCACCTATCGAGAACAGAGTAAAAGAGTATTATCTTATCTCATGTTGGAAACTGCTGATGAACATCAAGTTCAAGTCGATAGCACAGGGAAACGAATTATAATTCAGGGAAAAAGTTATAATCTAGTTGATTTAATTTGTGATATGGTGACGAATCGTAAAGGACTTTTATCCTTTGACAATAATCTATACACCTTTCTGTGTGTATCAAACTTTCCCAAAAGTCTTATTGGCAATAAGCAAATTCTAAAGAAACTAAGAGAATATAGTCCTCCTCCAACACCAACAACACCATTTAAAAAAGAAGAAGAAGATTCGGTATTTGAAAATACTATCAGCAGCAGCAATGATTTTACAACACCTGTGGCTGCTAGTCAAAAGTGAAGACGAATTGATTCACCCTCCAGTGTGCAAAAGGGGAGTGGACATAACACTACGTGTTTACGTTCAAAATGGATGAAGTTCTGAAATGTGTCTATGAAAATATTGGTGAAGCGGGAAGTTTAAGTTCCCCCACCACTCTTTCTAAAGCTGTCTCCGGCACCACCACATTGAAAAATGCAAAAGAGTATCTAGAAAATGAACCAAGTTACACACTGCATCGGAATCACAGGCTTCGCAGCAAACAATATCGACAAACTAAAGCCTTTTTCCCTCTGCATATAATGCAAACGGATCTTTTAACTTTAGACGCACTTCAACAGCGTCACAATGCGCCCTACAAATATATTCTGGTGGCAATCAGTGTCTTTAGTCGCTATGCCTATGCAATTCCACTGCGATCAAAGAGAGGTGTTGAAGTTGCTCGGGCCATTGAAAGTATTCTAGAACAGGATTCGTATAGAAAAATTCAAACGGATCGTGGCAGTGAATTTGTTAATCCCCATGTGCAAAAGGTTCTTTTGAAATATAATACAACACTTTATCATAGTCACAGTCCGATAAAGGCTGCATTGGCTGAACGATTAATAAGAACGATTCGTCTATTAATTTCAAGATATTGCACATTGAAATATACATCGGCTTTTATTCATGATTTAGATAAAATCATGTTGATTTATAATCAACGACCACATCGATCTCTGTCCAACTCAAGCCCTCGGGATGTTCACTACAATGAAAATACATTTGATGCTTTTCTAAAGCAATACTCCAATGGCAATGAGAAGAAAAAGAAGAAGAAATTCAATGTTGGTGATACTGTTCGAATTAATAGAACCACCAATATTTTTGAAAAAGGGAATTATTTATGGAGCACTGAACTTTTTAAAGTGTCCAAAATCCTGGACACCGAGCCCACGACATATCGACTGCGAGACACCAAAGATGACGAGATTCTCGGCGGTTTTTATGACTATGAACTGCAAAAAGTTAGAAACACTAGTGAAAGTTATGAAATTGAAAAGATATTAAAGAGTCGTACTCGTAGGGGTAAGAAACAGTTGCTTGTTCGCTGGCTAGGATACAACTCAGATTTTGATTCTTGGGTCAGTGCTGAAGATATTAACAATGCCCAATGATTTCTATGTGACTTTCATGTCCAATGTTTCTGATCCTCTCTACAATGATCTGAATAGAACAAGTGATTTTTGGACGAAACTCTCCCCCACCATCAAATTCGACGGAAAGTATGAAGTGGCTCTTGTCGACTGTATTCTCAAAAATACCTACGACATCCTGAGAAAGGAACGTAAATATGAAATAAAAATTAGACCCTATGATTCGCCGCCGCCACCAACAGGTGATCAAGAACAAATTCAAAAAATCAATTGGATGGATTATCCATATATTGAATTACCCTACGAGGAACTCACCTGTATGAACGATTTATGTCGTTCTATTAATAAAAGAATTTCCGCTCGTAAAAAGGGAGCTTTTCATTTCAACTATTCAAAGGAGGAGGGTAAGATCTACATTAGTTCACCTATTGCCAGTGAAAAGGTTATTCTCAATGATAATCTAAAGGATGTTCTTGGCTTTAAGCTCAATATAATCAATGGTAAAAGTGCCGGAAACACTAATTTCATTTTCGCTGACTATCCGCCTGCCTTCTCCACAGACACTTGTATATTTCTCTACGCTTCATTTGTGGAAACATCTCGGGTTGGTAATTCAAATGTTCCCCTCCTACGAGTTCTTGAACGAAAAACCAATCAAGAACATATTCACCACTACAATATAAAGCATCTTCAGTATATTCCCGTAAACACTTCCTATTTGGAACTCTGTCAGTTAACATTAAGAACCGAATTGGCTGATCCCATAGCAATTTCAAAAGGTTTGGCTGTGATTACATGCCATTTTCGACCCATCGTTCAAAAGCAAGATGTCTAATAAAAAAGTGGTATTCACTTGTCCTGATATTGACTGCTATGTTAATACTCTTGGCCCAAGACAACAGGGCAATGGAATGGACTATTACAAAGGACGCTCGTCAATGTCTGGCTACGGTCTTGGCAGTTGGTTTGCTAAGCTGTTTCGCTCTTCACTACCACTGGCTAGAAAATATCTTGTACCGGCTGCGACAGATTTTGCATCCTCTACACTATACGATTGGGGCTCTGGCAAGGATTTTTAAAAAAAAGTGCTACGGAAAATCTTAGGTCCAGTGCGCGAACCCTTGGCGAGAAATTAAAACAGAATGGCAAAGGTTTAAAAAGGTCAAGAAACAACGCATCACTCATCAGTCTCTACTCAGGACGGAAACGTAAGACATCCCTCTTGTCAAAGAAAAGAAGGAAAAAGCCGACACGTAGTGTAATCAGAAGTCCCAGGAAGAAAATTGTCAGATCGAAACTAAATTTCTTCTCCTAAAATGTCCTACCTACCGCATAAGGATTCTCAACCTTCAATCACCGCCTCATTGAATCTATTCAATGCTGAAAATGTTGATGTGAGTGTCAAGCATGGATACTATGAACAATTTTATCCACAACAACCCCTCTCCGATAATATCCACTTTCAAATTTATTCCAATGAAGACTACTTTATGGACATGTCTTCAACATTTATAGATTTGCAAATGAAAGTCCGGAAAACTGATAATACAATGCCAATTCGGGCCGATGGAATATCCTATGAAAATTGTATATTACATAATTTATTTCGTCAAATTAGTGTCTACATCAATGGCACGCTGGTGAGCACAAGCAACAATCTCTCAAATTATACAAGCTATATGCAATTCATGCTGATGACACCCAAGTCATACAAGGAATTGAGAGGCACCTCCAATGGATATGAATATATTACTAATACTGACAGTACAGATGCACTTAAAAATGCCAAAACTAGTGAATTACATCTAGTTGGAAAAATATATCATGAAATATTTAATATACCCCAATGGCTGCCGCCCAATGTTAAAGTGGATATAAAACTGACGCTTGCACCCTCCAATTTCATATTGAGAAAAGAACTTGCTGCCAATCCCGATGTAAGTCTCTCCCTCACTTCGGCAATACTTCATGTACGCAAACAACAGGTCATGAGTTCTGTTGCTTTGGCCGTGGAAAAACTGAGAGCCAATGGCAACAATATTAAACTACTTGTTCCTCATACAATCACCAATCAGCGTCATATTGCAATGGGCTCACGTACCTTCACCGATTCATCCTTTATCAATGGTGAAATTCCGTCAAAATTGGCTTTGGCATTTGTAAAAAGCGCCAGTGCAATAGGATCATGGACTGAATGTCCACATAAATTCGAGATGTTTGGACTTTCATCTCTTGTGTGCAAAGTAAACGGCATCCCACTCTACAATCTATCTTTTGATAAATCCTATAGAACATTGTACGAGTTGACCATGCAAACCCTAGACCATGACTCTCAACTATTTGAAAATGGTGTAACCGAAGATATGTTTGCTAAAACACATGGTATCATTGTTCTGGATTTGTCTGGTACACAGGATATGAGTATAGTACGTACGGGGAGTGTGCGTTTAGAGTGTACATTTGCCGACCCATTGGCTGAGAGTATTGCACTAATCTCACTAAATCAATATGAAACCTATTGGGAAATCACTCCCGAAGGCAGTGTTCTACTAGACCTGGCGCCATGAACACCAGTCAAATAATCAATGTATTTAATATGGACCCCTACATGTCCCAGTACAAATCCTATTGTCTGCCCTCGGACTATCTTGGAAAAATTCAAAGTGTCAACAATACCTTGATTATTGTTAATAGCAGTCCGTCGACTGTGCTGACGGGTCATTGGCTGTGCATCTTTCAAACAATGAAGACGATTGAATTTTTTGATCCTCTTGGTCTACCCTATACATTCTACACACCCCACATCAGCAACTATATTGAGAGCAGTGGGAAAACTATTATTCAAAATCGGAAGAGGGTTCAGGATCAAACGACTAAAAGCTGCGGCTTCCATGCACTACTATATTTTGTGTTCCGATGTCGCGGCTATACTTACAAGCAGTTTCTCCACATTTATAGTGACAATCCCCGTCTGAATGACTTTCTAGTGGAAAATATCCTCTCAGACCTATATAGTATTGATTTCAGTGCCCTAAGAGTAAAGTGCTTAAAAAATGTTTGTGAATTTGTTTATTAATAAAATGCATATATATATATACAACAATGTCTTTAAATCTTCACTTTAGATTTCTTCATCTTCGATGTATAGGCAACTGTCGTGAACCACTAATGCTGGTAAATCATTTGGATTCACTGTATATTGATCTTGATTGACTGCAAAGTCAGGGTCACATTTTCTACAGTACAATGTAACTTCACTCTTGTCATATCTCTTTGTATAGTCAATGATACTATTTGCATTCATATTATGAAATTCACGAGTTTCAATCTGTCTATTTGATGCAATATCACATACAATGTTTTCAAATGGTGAATCACATTCCGTCACAGCCAAATAAAAATCACTTGGTTTATAGTCATAGTAGGTGGTGTCATCACAACGATGACGTAGAAACCAAATTGTCTTGTTACCCCAACAGTTGAATCGTAGACCAGATTCCTCTTCCCAGAATAATTTAAATCCACGACGATACCAATCTCGTAGAAATAAACGGAAATCACGTTTGGGATTCTTTCCAATCATAGCGGGGTAAGTATTCTCCCACTGATCACATTTATCATAGTGACAATTGGAGCACAGGTGTCCTCTAGGATGAGAGTCACACACCTCCTCAAGACATGAATTACATCCTTTAATTTGTACTGCATAGCCTCTATGTAATTTACAAGGATTACATAATTTACACTTTTCACTGTAGTCATCTATAACTGTACAATTCTCACATTGAGTCCAACTGCCAAGAGTGTACATGCACAATGGACATATATAGAACATTTTTCGGTTTCCGATGTCAACTCACTCACAGCTAAAACGAAACTGATCATCCTCGCTCCATAAATTCAATGAGAGGGAAATGGGGGGGAGCCATCTACATTGAATCCATTGGCAATATTTTCAAAAGTATATCCACAATATGATTCTGCTTTGTTCCAATTAATATATCAATAAATTGACTATAAGCATTTGAATCACATTTTAAAAGTTTCATACAATAGTCCAATGGGGGAGAATCACTCCTCATTATATTGTCAATTGTTCCCTGACATGAGAATATCCTGCGTTTAAGAGATAACTCGAGAAAATCATCATCCAAAATCAAATGTTTTTCCATAAACACTAGATTTGATCTAATTCTCTCTTTCTCAAATTTATTCATTTTTCAATCCTTTCACTCCGACTGCTGACTCTAGACTGACCCTGATTCGTTAGCCCTAACCAGAAAAGAAAGAAAACATTTTCGATTTCGAAACAATTTTATTGAATAATTACAACAACAACAACATCAATAATACAGAGCATGTACAATTAGCGATACTGTTTATTGTCTTCAATATGTTTCACCAATGCACTTAAAGCACATTGAAGTCTATTCACATGTGCTATATCAACTTTAGCGGCGAAACATAATTGATCCTCCATTTTAAATTTGCTCAAGGATATCACATATCTTGCATATACTGCATCCCATTCCAGACAAAGCCGTGATCCTTTCGTGATTTCCACCGCAATGCTTGGTGCTCTTGTATTATTATTATCATCAACTCCACTATCAACTTCTAATAGGGTAAACATTCCACTCGTCATCATCAACACACAAATATATATCCAAATGAGTAAAGTCAAAACTGTTCTTCTCACTCCTTTGAATTCTATTCACAGACTAATAAAACTCTAGCAAAAATCCTTTCCTTATATTCCCTCCGCTGCTAATATGTAACCCGCCCTCTGATTGGCTGAGAAGGGGGATGTAACCGACTCGCTGATTGGCTGAGAAGGAAACACGTGATCTAACTGTTTCTCGTTATCGGATCAATAAAATTCCCAATCGATTACGCAATCAAGTTCTCGGAAATTCACTTCCCCCTTGAGTCCTAGATCAATAACATTGTTCCCGTTAGAATTCAATGCGCATGTGCAACCTTCGTCCCGGAGTTATTACACATAGAAACAACAAATAAATCGATCTTGGAAAAAGAGGTCATTGAGCGATTACGCAATCTTTCTCCCTAGGGACTCTATGACCATATTGTTTCATAATTCCCCCTTCGTGAATCAATAATTCCCCTAGCGATTATGTAAATCACCCCTCATGTCATTACACGTGGCCAAACAACAACAGATCGATTGACCTTTACCCCCATTAGACTCGATCGATAATCCTTGAATAAATTATGTCCCGTCAGCATTAAACTAAATTGTAGATGGCAGCAGGGGTGAGCAATGGGGTTAATAGGGGCCATTCTACTGGCTAGTGCCTTTTTTAATAGTTGAACGTGATTTGAGAGCAACTTTCGCCCCTCTCACGCCCACCATTTCCCCAAACACATCCAATCAAAATTTGGAGATAGCCGTTTTGTTTAACGTAGTTGAAAGTTCTGGAAATTGGGTCTTTAAGGATGACAACCCCCTCACAGCCCTTAGGGAAAGGGTTGTTATTCATTCCTCGGGGGCATATAAGGTGTTTATAGAAAGTGTTATCGTAGAAACTCAAAAAGGGCTCATTCGATTGGAAATTGAAAGGGCTAGTGCCCTTTTTAATTATCGAAAGTGATCGGAATGCTCGACACTTTTATAGTAAAGATCGATGCGGGTACAATGTATTATTATTATTATTATTTTTTTAGACCAGAGCACTTCGTATCGAAGGAGTTGTCAAAGGAACTTCGAAAAGGGCTCATTAGATTGAAAATAGAAAGAGCTAATGCCCTTTTTAATAGTCGAAAGTGATTGGAACAAGGAAATATGCGGTTAAAAGATAAGGGGTAGTAAGAATTACTAGCAATCGCGAGAAAACGAGCATCAGAACGTGTTAAAAATGGAGTGAAAAACAAAGAATTGTGCTGTTAGAAGACAAGCAACAGCAAAAATCAGAACGAGTCAAAAATGAAATTCAAGAAGAAAGAATTATTACGTTAGAAGAAAAATACCATCACAACCTTTGACGCCAACAAAATGTGGCGCAAAGCCCACTACAAATCTACAAAGATTCCATAAACTACGAAACTATTGATTACAAGTCATTGGGACTCTTACACATTCTATGTGTTCCCTGGGGAGCCCTGCATTTTTCCAAGAAAAGAGTAGCAAACAAAGCTGACTCATTTAGAGGTTGCTACTTACAACGAGAATCAATATATCAAGCCTACCACATGCCGAGTGTCGCGGCCCGGCTTCAAAATCGGCTACATAGTTTTTTCTTCTTAAAACTGGCAAATTGACATTTTTGGCCACAAGAATGATCTAAATAGTTCAAAACTTAAAAAAAAAATTCGTATTTCTTCCAGGGTGACTGTATCGAACCTGTGGTGACAAAATAATGTAAAGAAAAGGCACAAATTGTCTGCGATTGGAGTCCTGGGGCCCGGCGGTGAATCCACCGGGCTCCCGGTACTATTACTAGTGGAGCTAAAACTAGGTATTGCTAATTTCAAAAATAGTCAGTTCAATACTAGCGTGGAACCAAGACCAAAAAGTAGTAGCATTCTAAAGAAGTAATAATTGATTAGCAACAACGTTGAGATTGTTTATGCACGATTCAACCAACATTATATTTTGATTTCGGCAGGTCTGCTTTAAAGCAATAAAAAATCTCATTAATATTTGTAAATTCCTTTCACCTCACTGTCCAAGGAAACATCCCAGAAATAAGTAGATTTGATACCCCCTGGGCAACGCAGTCTTGCAGCAACTTTTGATTGCTTCGTAGACAGAACTGTTGCAGGAGCAGGACTTTGGTTTTGTGTATTTTTAATCAACTGATGAAACCCTGCAGTTGTCAATCATTCAAAACTTTAAACACGGTATAGGCCAAGAAGATTTTTTTTTCTACAGAAGAAATGATGACATGTTCCTTGCAGAGGCTCTCAAAATACGACGTTTCTACTTAAAACTAGCAAATCGATGTTTGTGCTTTTAAACAGATGTTTGAGTATGTAAATACATTTGCAGTACATTTGAGTGTGGAGTTACTCAAACTGGCTTCCACCATAGGAAGCCTCAAACTTACTTACTTACTACTAACTGCTGATCATTCCTTTCCCTCAATTCTTGGATATTAATCCTTATTACAAATACACTATTTTCGAAAATCCTGGAAGTTATAGTTTCCCCTAGGCACAATCCAGTAAAGAGCAAACTATATTAAAAACAAAATTTAGAAAAAATTTGAGCAAACTAGGTTATAGTAAAAAAAAAAAAAAAGAAAATAGAAACAAATTTGAATAAAACTATATAGTGCGAAAACACTGTCGTTTATTGCCGACTTAGGAAGGATCCTCAGAGAAAAAGAAAAGGAAATCAATTTTTTTTGTACAAGTAGCAGCGACATATCTCCTATTTTTAATCAGGGCCAGCCGGCTACAGTAAGATAATAGAGAGGTGTGTACTAGCTCACTTAAAAGCTATCGACTATGATCACATCTACGTGGTATTCATAAATTCGTCTTGAAAACACGATAATAAGGTGCCATATGACATCAAAAATAGCACAATAGGAAGCATGAAAACTTTACACCTATAATCTCCGTGGTTTAAAACGCTTAACAGGGCGTATACATTTATCTCTACTTCTCCTTGTAGCCCCCTCAGTAATTGGAAACTTAAAAATATGTTAAAAATAATGGCTAAGTTAAAGAAAATAATTTAAATTTAATTCTGGAATAACAACTGTTATTTATGGTTATCTTAACAGTGAAAGTTAATTAACAGCGAAAGTGAAATCTCTTTAAACAATTTAAAGATAATTTTGAAATTTCGTCAAAAGACATGTTTGTTGCATCATATTGTACGTGAGGATTCCTTGTTCTTTACTAGGTTGCGGCGTATGCCACAACCATGATAAAAAACTATTTTGCAAATGAAAGTATAGAGACATTAAAAATTCATATATGGCGGGACTACCGACCCCTCTCTTTCTTTACGCTTCAGTTTGACTGGTGCATTCCTCAACATATTTCAGAATAAAACAAATATCGTCAGTTTACATTTATAAGCGTCTTATTCATCGACAGTCTATTAAAATATTAGAACTAAATTTGTAGTCTTCAAACGAACATAGTTCAATCCCATTGGTCTAAATCCTCGATTGATCTGATCTAAATCCTCGAAGGATTTAGAAACAAAAGCTACAATTCTGATCACGCTGCAATTGTTATACGTTAAAACCGTTACAATTTTGATCACGTTACAAAAGCTACAACTGCGACGTTGCTCTTTTGTTGAAACGTTTATTCTCAATGCATCCAGATATACTCCTTCTTAAATAGCAACACTGCTTAACTTCGAATTTTGAAAAACAAAACACTGCCTAGTCTGCTACCGTAACTACATTACTCTAACGGTAGAAACACTACCCTTTCCAATATAACAGGGTAACTGTCACCCAATTATAACCCCAAATTACATGCTTGGTCGAAATATCTTATTCCAAACAAAGGGAGACTATATGGTGATTTCCTTGCCTATGATGATCTTTAAAACATTTTATGAATTCTGAAAATTCAGGCCTAAGATTTTGTTGGCGACAAAAATAAACAATTCCAGGTTTCAGCCATCCCCTATCCCATAAAACATCCACTGAGTTCCTCGTGAAGTTGCCATGTAAATATACAGAACTACAAAACGGTTAGTATTACTACAAACAAGGGATAAAGTAACCGTCCTTTCGCATGGACTGCATATATATTTGTAAACAATACGACACCACGCTACAACCTAACCTCAGGAATGATGAAGGAGAATTATATAAATGCTTTTAAGGTGCTAATAAGATCGAATACCTCAGAATTTTCAATTAAAACATTGAGGCCCATTTCGGGCCAAATATCATTCTTTGGAGACATTGCAAAAATTGGTACGCTACCGTGCTGTTGTGTCTATCGCTTGTTTTCTTAAAATAAGCACTGCCACTTGGTTCTTGTTTTTGGTTAAAAAAAGTTAATATCTTGCTTTTATATTACCATTGATTCAATACTTAAAACACCAGAAAAATAGCGTACTTGAAACCACGGCTCTATAATTCCAAAACACTGAAACAATGGTTAAAACACTGGAAATTTATTATAAAACACTAAAACAGGGAAACATTTTATCCCAGATCACCTCTCCCCCTCCTTATGATATCTTTCCCCCTTTTCTAAAACGTTGCAAATGTTCTTGTGCAATAACCCTTTAGTAGCAGAGTCGATTGATGATCTGCTTGGAAACACACAGCCCAGGGATCGATCCCCGCTGCAGCAAAATTGGGTGACGGGCTTGCTACTTGTCCCTGCAAGAAAGACCCAGCAACGGGAACGTTGATTCAATCCTCTATGCGCCAGTAATGGCTCTAGACGGTTTTTATCCTTTTTATTTATTCTTCTGCAACTGAATTTTAAATTAAGGAATTTTGCCTGTTATGAAACAGCGTAAAGGCACATTCTTTTTATTCAGATCTTGTAATTAAAATTCAATTATTTAGATTTTTGGTTTCTAGTGACAGAGGTTACTTTTTACTTATTATTCGTCACCTTGAAAATGGATGGATTTTATGGTGAACATACAAAGTTAAGAGTCATTAGATTTTCTTTAAAATGTCTCAACTGTCGACACACTCAAATTCTATTGATTTCTCCGTTTAAAAAAAAAAAAGGCACAACGAGCATTTTTTTTCTTAATTGACTTGACAAAGGTAAAAAAAAAAAAAAAAAAAATGAAGAAAGATGGCAATAAATGGAAGTACAAACCCATTTCTCTTCAGTTCTTCTAAGTTTGAAGCATTCCATTCAGAGCCGAGGAATACATGATCAAATATACAGCTCGCACCATCCATTTGACCAAGGATAGTCAATACTTCTTTGTCAATAAATGTCTTAAAACACTTTAGGTCAGTTTGAAGTTGGTCTTCAAGTCGTGTTCTCAATTCTAGTGTCGTCACATTGTCTAGGTCCACAGTCATCATCAAATCACGAAGACGGGCTCGTATAACTTTCTCCATTTCAGCTCGGTCGCTTGTTCTAAAATAAATAAAGAGAGCTACTATGAAACAACACAAACGGAAACGATAACAAACTAAGTGTGATTCGATTAATATTTTTTTCTGACATAGGTCGAAACCTTATATATAAAAACTATGGGTAATGTTTATACTAATGGGCTATTCAGGTAGCTAAGAAATAAACTTACCCCTATAGTCGGAATTGCATCCTGAATCTAAATTTGACATTCATTTGCGTCGGAAATGAATTTAACCCCCACCCCAATATATACCAATTCAGGGTATGTATTTTCACATTATGGGGGTGGGGGGGTGGGGGTAAAGTTCACTTTCCGACGCAGTTGAATGTTAAATTTGGATTCAGGATGCAAATCTGACTATAAAGGTATTCAACTTTACTCCCACACCCCCTAATGTGCAAATATATACCCTGAATTGGTATATATAGGGACGGGGGTAAAGTCCATTTCCGACGCAAATGAATGTTAAATTTAGATTCAGAATGCAATTCCGACTATAGAGGTAAGTTTATTTCTTAGCTATATGAATAGTCCGTTAATATAAACAATACTCGAAAGTAATAGTTACAATTTGTAAAGCAAATTAGTTTGGTTTTGTGAATAATATAAGGCTACCAGTTTGCTTTCGAAACTTTGGGGATTCATTATTAAAGGGTAGAGGAGAATAGAAAATACAGTATAAATAGGAAAAAACAACAAGATTCATGAAAAGAGTAGCAATAGTGGAACAAAATTGCTAACTATTTTATGTAAAATTTAGGTGCATAAGCGCTACTACAATCATAGACAAAACCCTCTTTCTTTTTTAAGGCGCTGCGTCTTTCCCCGAAAATTTTTATTTATTCACTTAATTTCGAAATTAATTAGAAGTTAATATCCAAAAATTAATATGAAAAGCAGTGGACAAATATTCGCTGTCTGCTTAATCAAGAGAAAAATAATGTTTAATATTTAGTTCAATCTCTTAATTTTGTTAATAATCTGTTGTTTTAGTTAATTTTAGAACGGACTTCAACCGGTCTAATAGACTTCTAAAAAATAAAAAAAAAAACGAATAAAGTACGAGTCAATCAATTAGAATGTAATATACGAACTAAAAATGAGAAGAAACTGAGCAAGGCAGATAAACTTCACCTAGCTTGACCTAGCCGATGCCTGTCTACTGGTAAAGTCTATTCTGAAAATAGCTTCTTGTTTAAAGTGAAAATACAGAAGCATTAAACAGTTAACTCAGATTCGGTTTGCTGCTATAACATCGACGGTTGAACAAAGTAATCTTTTCCATGACATTTTCTCCCATCAAGTATATACTTGAGACAAGATATTTTGAGTTCAACCTTGGAAGTTGAACCGGGTTCGTTTCTTCAAAGCACATTTTTTTTTTTTTTAGTGAAATGCTGTCTTCAAGCAGGCAAGCTAGAAATCATCTGTTTCAAATTGAAGCTAGTTAGAAATCTAGTTTGAGATTGAAATAGATAATGGCAAAAAGTTAATTGTTTGCCTGGTTTATCCCCTGGTGCTCATCCGGAGGATTTTTTTCAGAAGTTTGATCAGTTTTTAAGTAGGGTCCAGTCTAGTCGATCAGAGTGCGTTATTCTGGGTGATTTTAAATTTGATTTATCGAATTTAAATAGTTTTAATTTAGAATTTTTAAATCTTGCATTATCTCATGATTTATACCCAGTGAATCTGATTCCTTCCCGTATCACTGCTCAGTCGGCAACATTGATTGATAACATATTTGTTTCTTCAAATCTATTGAGGCAAGTTAGTACTATAGCATGGGATGAAGTTAGCGAAGAGCAAAATGCAACTACAGCGTTCGACAGGTTTATGAATATTCTCTTACCAGTATATGAGGTGCCTTGTCCTCTGAGGAAAATGAGGAAAAAGAAAAATGAGCCAAGAAAGCCATGGGTGACCCCAGAATTGCTTGAAATGATGGAAATGCGAAACCAGCTTTTTGAAAAACATTTACAGAGCCCGGAAAATGTGAGTTTATTTGAAAAATTTCAGCGATTGAGAAACAAAGTTAACCATAAGCGTCGCTGTGAGAAAAAAACATATTATGCTTCTGCTTTTGATGGTAAAAGTGGTGATGCAAAAGAAACCTGGCGAATAATAAATGAGATTTTAAAAGGGAAGACTAACGATAATGATGGAGTAAAGAGTCTGTCGGTGAATGGAAGTGAAATCACTGATAAACAGGAGATGGCAGATGAATTCGGAAAATATTTCACGAACACAGGCGCAAGTATTAAGGAAGAAGTGGCTAAAAAGTCAAGAAGACATCTGGAGAAGTCCTTTATCGATAATCGAGGCGAAGGGTGCATTTTTTCGTTCGAGAAGTGCACAGCAAAGGAGATCGAGAGCACAGTGAAAGGACTGAAGTCCAACTCGGCTGGAAAGATAGACTTAATCTTAGAGCTGTAAATGCTATCCTAGTTTATATATTACCTTGTCTACTTGATTTGATAAATCTATCACTCCAGACCGGTGAATTCCCTAGTGGTCTTAAACTGGCAAAGGTAATACCATTGTATAAAGAAGGCAACAAACAAGAACTATCGAATTGGCGACCGATTTCGTTATTGCCTATTTTTTTCTAAAATCTATGAAAAGATAATTTACAGGAGATTTTATGAATATTTGGATAAACTAGGAATATTGTGTGACAGCCAATTTGGATTCTGCGGTAAACATTCTACAAGCCATGCTGTTCACCATCTTCTGGATGTAGTCAATTGAGCTCTAGAAAAAGGTTTTATTCCTTTAACGATCTTTGTCGACTTCAAAAAAGCCTTCGACACTGTGGATTTCGAGTTGTTGCTGTGTCGCCTATCTAGTCTGGGGATAAAAGATGTTTGCTTGGATTGGTTTAAATCATATTTTGATGGAAGGTCAACTAAAGCAATGTTAGGTGACATCGTTAGTGGAGTCTATCCTGTAAAATGTGGAGTTCTACAGGGCTCAGTCCTGGGTCCGTTACTCTTTCTCGTATACGTCGATACGCTGAGATTCTACATGCCTGAAGCAACTGTTACGGCATTTGCAGATGATACTGCTTTGATGATTTCTGCACGGTCACTGGAAGAACTAGTGGATAAAGCAAACCGAACGCTGGAAAACCTTTTGGTGTTTACCTCCTTGACTTACCTTGCAGTTAAAACCTCTAAGACAAATTATATGATTTTTAGTAGGGAAGGAAAAATTGTAAATAGTGCTTCTATAGTATTTAAAAATTTGTCGCTTTCACTGGTTTTTGAAAATAAATATTTAGGATTTTATGTTGATAATAATTTTAGTTGGAAGAAACATAAATATGATTTCTTCTAAACTTGCACGAGGTCTTGGAGTGATGCGGCGTTTGAAACACGTGTTACCTTTAACTGTTTTAAGAAATGTATATCATACTGTTTTTCATCCTTTTATTGTTTATGGTTGCTGTATTTACGCATCTAATTTTTCTTCAAATATTAAAAGACTACAGATTCTTCAAAATAAGGCGCTTCGAGTACTGGGTGAGTTTGTTCAGTATGAACACACGCGTGGATGTTTTATCAGTTTTAGAATTTTAAATGTTCATCAGATCAGGGACCATCAGGCGGGAGTGTTTACTTACCAAGTGCTTAATAGATTATCTCCAGAATATTTTAGAGATTTTTTTAAGTTTAGTTCTTTGTATCATCATCATAGGACTAGAGGTCGTGGAAGCTTAGTCTCAGAAGTAAGGAGTACGAGTCGATCTAGTTTTGCAATTAGAAATTATGCAGTTAATTTGTGGAATGGTTTCCCGGAGAGCATTAGGGAGTCAGAAAACCAGTTTCAGTTTAAAATTAGATTAATAAGTTTTTGTTGGGTAGGGATTAAATATTTTTGATTGTTGTTGTTGTTTTTTTTTTTTTTTATTTTTTTTTTTATTGTTTTTTTTTTTAATTCGGGAGAGTTAAATTGTATTGAATGGTATGAAAAGAGTAGGAAATGAGTTTGGTTTATGATGAAAGATTGTGCGACGCTGCTCAAACCACAATAGAGGCTTAATAAAACGTCATACGTTCTTACCATTTCTACGTTTGTTGATAATGTTATTCAAAAATGTGGTAAGTGCCAGTCAAGTATGATGTATTTATTAGTTGAAAATAAAAGACATCTCATCTCATCTAATATCTGCGACGGTTTCCGGGACCCATAATCAAATATAGAGAAATTCACAAATCAAAAAATTCTATGAGACCAGTAGTGGAGTCATATTCTGTTAGACGACTGGGTTTTACTCGCATTAATGTCAGACAATTTGAAAATTCGAGTCAAATCTCTACCACTTACCTTATGTACAAGGTTAAACATACCATTTTAAGCAACCTCGATGCCAAACGTTTCACTAAACTTTATCTTAGCTTGTCTTCTCAAAGCTTTCGGCTAAATTTACTACTACATCGTAACTGACTTACTATTGGACATCTTTCAAATAAACCCTCTTTTAATAAATTATAAAGTTATTTCTCAATCGGATCAAAAGCGTAATAGACTCCCCCCCCCCCCCCCATTTAAAACGAGATTCCCAATTAATTTTACTAAAATGCCCTTTTTCATAGCTATTGTAAATAAGTTCGTAACGAGATCCATCAAAGATAGAAACATGTGGACGACTCTTCGATCCTCGAAATATGCAGTAGACATATCAGAAACGACCGCCTTGAAATCCTTGCTCATAGTATGAATAAAATTAAAATTTTAACACAACGAACGGTATTTACTTATGTATTTCCAAACGTGCCATCAACACAAAATAGGACACTTTCTGTCCCGTAACATCGTAAGAGACGGTTTCCCCGTTTAGCTCCTCAGCTATTTCAATTTACTAGCCGTTCTGTGCCCTTACAGAGAGGCATCCAAAAGTTTCATTTACTTTATAACGGAGAATATTAACACACAGTAATAACAGTTAAATCAACATTACTGAAATAAATATTCTTCCTCTGTCTATTTTTTAGTTTTCTTTTATTGTCACTTGTTTTAACCTATTTCGTTGATTTTTATGTGATGCTTTAAGCTCTAGTCTTACGTTCCATATTTTGAGTCAGGTAATTTGACCTAAGACTTTTCGTTTACTTCCATTTGTTACTAACTTGCTGCTTTTATTGTAACTTCTCTTTGACTCGGTTTACGTTTATGATTTATGCTTTGATTACTATTTAGTTTGACCTACATCACCGCGTACAACATTTTGTACGACAAGTACAAATAAACAACAACTTTCAGCATAGTAAGCACTTGTCGTATAGGAAAACAAGTTTTGCATTCCCGCATCAAAAAAAAGATGCTGCCTGTGATTACAGTCTTGTTTTAGTATCTTTTTTCACATCATCGCTTCGGTTTGTTGATGTTTTGGCCACCAAAGATTGATTTCGTACACAAAAAAGTTGAAACTCACTAAGTGTCAAGTCTGGGTAGTAGAATGGGATGATCAACCCGCTCCCATGAAAAATCCATAATTCTCAAAGCTTACATAATTCTTATGGATTTTGTATTAAAACAGTTTGGCCCCCCCCCCCCCAGCCCAGACATGGCACCAAGTGATTTTCCCGTTTTACACGCACAAAATCATTTAATGGTAGTCAAAATTTCTACGAAGATGACGCAACGAGGTGAAAGGAACTGTTAAGAATACGAGTACAATCCCACAAGCTGCTTAGTGACCCCTATCCTACCCCCAAAAAGGAAGGAATATTCCCAAAAAAAACCCAGACAACTAGGCCAGAAGTGTTTACTCCTCTATCAAGTCTAATGAATATTTGACAGCCCTTTCCGAAAAATGTGCAAATGACGAGCTCTCGGAACCGGTTTGAGGTATATACATATGGAACTTGATAAATTTCCGCCAAAAACGAAAATTTCATTGAAAAATAATTGGAATTTGGAATAGCCAAATCGACTTTTCTATATGATTTCTAGAAATCTAAAAGATGCAAAACTTCCAATCGCATCCTTCGAAGAGATATTTTTACGCTCTACGTGAGTCTGATATGACACCTATAGATGACATTTAAGATCCATTACATTAAATAATCCATTATTTGAAAAAAAAGAAGCCAGACAAATGAATTTGCTTTTAGTATCAGGACAGTTTGTTTGTTTGTTTGTTTGTTTTTTTTTTTTTTTTTTTTTTTTTTTTTTTTTTTTTTTTTTTTTTTTAAGGAAGAAAAACCTCGCAAGAACTACCTGAAAATCGTGCAAACAGTACTTTTTATTGGAATTTTGTTCTTTTTTAAAAAATTAAACAACGATAGATAAGGCAGCAATAAAGTTCGAAGGATGATTTATGAGCCATAAAAATTTTCCTTCAAAGCTAATTCTTAAAAAAGAAGCAAAAATTGCTTGAAGATGCACTTTCCCTTCTTCTACTTACTTTTCCACAACATCTGGAGAAGCCGGCCTTCTAGACTCAATGTCACTCATAGCATTCCACTCATTCAAACACGATCGGTCGGAATTGATCCTTTCAGTATAAGCAGCTGTCCATTTATGGCTAGTTCCACCTATGAAGTGATTAGAGCTTCGAGCACGACCGCTAGCTTTATGTAGGCACTGTAAGACTGACCTGATGAAAAGAGTATTTTCCGTAAGTACACTAATCAATTAGTCAATCTTTTATTAACACAATAGCACATAAATATACTAAATGCACAAAACATTAAAAAAATACATAAATAAACACACAAAAAAGCAACGAAAAATTATATCATAAAGCAATCAGCGAGCAAACGCTGCATAGCAGGGAGAGGGAAATATAAGTTGCTGCTGTTGACAAAGGAACAAGTTCCCTCTCAGACTACCAGACTCTTCTAAGGCAGAAGATCAGCGTGGACCGGCAGACTTTAGCAGAATTTCGACTACTAGCAACTTGACAAGTGGAAATATTATAAATCCGAGATATCTGAAAAACGCCTCTTTTTACTTTGAAACAGTTGAAACAAAAGTAGACCTCTATTTAAGGGCTATATTCATTGAACAAGAGTTTTGCTTAAAACAAAAGTAGACCTCTATTTAAGAGCTATATTCATTTGAACGAGTCTTTCGACAAGTTTAAAACCTCGTTATGCACGCAAAGCTGTTTTCTGAGCAAAATAAAGGAGTGCAACACTTTCCGTGCTATGCTGTTTAAAATATGTCGGTAATGCTTTAACAACACTTTAGGTTTTCATTACCAATAAACTTCATTAAAAATATTACCATGATTGGTAATATTTACCATGATTGGTTTAATTTCCTATATGTTTGGAATCACTAATCACCAATTCATCACTCTATTGAAGGCGTAGACACTCAAGTAGTCACATAGTTAGTTACTTTTAGTATAAGAAAGTTTTTAGATTCAAGAAGGGGAATCGATTCTTTTATATCTGTGCTTTGAGGCCTAGATCTCCTTAACACGCACTTGAGGCCTAGAATCCATTACAAAAAAAACAAACAAACAGAATATGCAAGTTCAACCAAACATGAAATTGCATCCGTCGGTGGATACACACGCGGATGAAAAATAATACCAGTATAACAATACAAATTAGAAGGCGATACAACTGCAATAAAAGATGGACTTCAACAGACCGGTTACAAATAATGTTCTTTTATTTTACAATAAAGGTTATGAGGGCTTCGGAAACGAAAATGAGCACGAAATTTTTTTAAATTTTGTTATTATAGAAACCGATTATTTTAAATTATGTAAAACGAAAGTTAAGACCAGATAACTTACCATAAGGTGTGAACAGATACAGGCTTAAAGATGCGTTGTTCATCTCCACTTGTAACACTGAAACCTCTGAAAAATAAAATAGTGCATATATGAATATGACATACTAGTCCTCAGTTTAATATAATTATTAGATAGAAAAAATGACATAACGAAGATTCTAACAATTGTTGGCTGAGAAAAATGTACTGTCTGAAAGAGCGCTTTCTAAAAAAAGACTTGGATTTTCGAGACTATAAATGACAATTATAACAAAAACAATAAATATGACGACAAGACCCGCAAGCTACGACTGGATTTAGTAAATTCACGCATAACCTTTCTGATTTTGTTCACGGTTTTCTTCCATTAGTGTTTTCATTTACTTGTAACCTGTCTTCAGGACAAATAATTATTTAATCTTCGAACAGCCTTGTTCTTTAGCTTGGCTGTCTAAGAATTGAATTGACCCAGGGCCGACAACGACGGATTTCGATTACGGACGAAATATTAGATACCAAGAATGCTCGCAGCCACTGTTCTGACCCAACACGCGCTTCTTCCATACGCTCCCCTTTCCCCAATAACACTTGGGTATGCTAACATCTTGTTGCTTATTTATGAAAATGATCCCCCTTTCCGGAACGCAGGCCCTCCCAAGACACATATTCCTACTTACATCACTATTAGAGGCCCATGCAAATTCACTACTTGAGATAGACTTCAATCAACTTACTTAGGACCAACGTTCTGCCTTACCGAGAAGTCATGTTACTTTACCGAAGACTATATGTTATGATATTTATTAGCACTTAAAGCCTTTATGGGTCATGGCTAACACAAAAATACAGCAACAACGACAAAATTATAAACTAAGACACATTCTTAAATCCAAATTATATTATACATACATTACAGGAAATAGTCTTTACGTCATACCTGTACCAACAAACTTTCCCGACTTCTTAATCCCATAAAAATTTCTATCACTTCATATACTATCCACCTATTTTTCCTTGTGTAATATTTCGGAAAAGTTACTCCCCCCCCTCAAACAAAACTCACAAAAAACAAAAAAATGAATTAAGTCATCCTTCCACCTCCACACATTGGGCAAATGTAAGTGCTTATCTTCGACTTCACCCTTCCCAGATACTTTCCCTTGTCACCAAGTGGTAAACATACGTATTATACCTATGGTATATACGCATTTACTTAAAAAAAATACGGACCTAAAATTTTAGTTTTTACTCTATTATTACAAACTTATTATCATAACTGAAGCGTCTTTCTGTAACTTAATATAAATACTAACGATATACAGGATTTGCCATCAGATAAAATATTTTTAAACCACAATTTCCTTCCTTTAAAAAAATGCAATATCAAATCTGAAAATTTGGATTAGTTACAATTTACAACACAATATAATGGATAAAACACAAAAGGATTAGATTCAGAGAGGCGCGATACTTCTAACGAGTGAAAAAGACAGCCTGAGGATCTACGGTTAGTATTAAATCAATTTCAATTGTCCAGTCTACTTACCTTCAGCTTTTAACATTAGTGTTGACAAAAAAAAAAAAAATCCATTATATTTCAAATTTCAGTTGTCCAGTCTACTTACCTTCAGCTTTTAACATTAGTGTTGACAAAAAAAAAA
>JAQQPU010000101.1:53569-63803 GCA_029168905.1 Artemia sp. Kazakhstan ARC1039 | reverse complement strand
GAATCTGACGGTGTGATTTTCATTAAAATTCTTTCACTTGTAGGGGATGTTTCCCCCCTCTTTAAAAAATCGGGTAAATTTTCTCAGGCTCGTAGCCTTTGATGAGTAATACTAAACTTAATTAAAATTTATATATTTAGAATCAGCATTATAAACACATTCTTTTGATACATTTATTGACATCAAAATTCCGTTTTCAAAAGTTTCGATTACTATTGAGCCGTATCGCTTGTTTTTTTTATTGTTTCTTTTTTATTACGTATATGCTATTACGTATATGAGGGGGTTCTCCCCTTAGTCAATACCACGCTCTTTACGTTAAAAGATGAAAAAAAATTTGATTCACAAACCCCTGAATCACAAAGGCCGTTTAATTAGAATAGATAGCTCTTTTGAAAGCACTAAAAAAAAAGAACTGTAGCGTAAAGAGCGAGGCATTGACTTGGGGGAGAACCCCCTCACATACGTTATAATTTCTGTTCATTTTAAGTTCTAATGTTGCTTCTTACTTTCAGTTGAAAAAACTTTTTTTTTTTTATATTTAATTTCTGCTCGTTTTTTAAATAATGCTTGGAAATCCGGCGCCCCCTTCATAGAAATGTCCCTTACCCCAAAGAAACATCCTCCACGGAAAGACTCTCCAGAGTAACCCCCTCCTCTAGCCCCCCCTCCAGAAAAAAATCCTTCCTGAAAATGTATGTATACTTCCCAATAACCAATAAATAATGCTGGCAAGTCCGGCGCCCCCTTCATGGCAATTTCCCTTCCCCCATGAAAACTTCCTTCATGGAAAGATCCTCCAACATAACCCCCGACCCACCCCACACTACCAGAAAAAAACCCTCCTGAAAACTTCTGTATACTTCCCAATAACCAATACTATATGTTAACATTGGGTAAAGTTCATAACTTTTAGCCATCCCCCTGTGGACTTCGGGGGATTAAGTCATCCTAAAAGACATATTTATTATATTTTCGGCCATGCTGAACAAAATGGCTATCTCAAAATTTTGATCGGGTGACTTTGGGAAAAAATAAGCGTGGGAGGGAGCCTAGTTGCCCTCCATTTTTTTTGGTCACTTAAAAAGGGCACTAGAACTTTTAATTTCCGTTCCAATGAGCCCTCCCACGATATTCTAGGACCACTGGGTCGATACGACCACCCCTGGGAAAAAAAAACAAAACAAACAAACAAATAAACATGCATCCGTGATTCTTCTTCTGGCAAAAAATGCAAAATTCCACATTTTTGTAGATAGAAGCTTGAAACCTCTACAAAAGGGTTCTCTTATACGCTGAATATGACGGTGTGATTTTCATCAAGGTTCTATAACTTTTAGGGGTCTTTCCCCCTTTTTTCGAAAATCAGCCAAATTTTCTCAGGCGCGTAACTTTTGATGGGTAGCACTAAACTTGATGAAAATTATATATTTGAAATCAGCATTGAAATCTGATTCTTTTAATGTATCTATTGGTATCAAAAACCCGTTCTCTAGAGTTTCGGTTACCATTGAGCCGGGTCGCTCCTTACTTACAGTTCGTTACCACGAACTGTTTGATGTTAAGTGTAAATATTGCACTTCCTGCTACAATCATTTATTTATTTATTTAATTTTATTCAATACAGGAGAAAGCCACAGGGTTGTCGCAATAGAAACGGGACGGGGTCATAAAACAAGAAACGGGAAATAAGGCAAGACCTGGTAAATTTTACTATTCTATATATAATGTTGTAAAATTGTCATGCAATTTTCCTCTTTTTATTTTGCATGAATTCTCAAAACTTTAGTTTGCTGAAAACGGTTGTTAGTCAGAATAATGTTAGTTCCGATTGTATTTTGATCATTGTCTTCCAAAAATTTCTAATTAACCTCTTGTGTTTTGTATTCCTTTTATCTGTCCAGCTATTCAAGGTACAATTCAACAGAGGCTGATAAACATAATCATGGTTTCCTTTTAAATTGTAGTCTTTTCAAGATTTTAATCTTTAAACTTCCTTTAAACTTTTCCACTCTACTTTTCACATTTACCTTGCCTTAATTTGCGGTTGCAAGCATTAAGATTTTACGAGTTCATCAACTGATTGACATTACGTGAAAAAGCTATAATCTGTGCAATACTAAGTATTTTGCCAGTTCTCTCCCCTCCCCCACCCTAACTCCCCCGATGTGACCCAGATCTTTCTACGCTCGGACACTCTCTTTGCGCTACCCTTACGCACCAAGCGGAAATTTTACGGGAGCGCTAGCTAGCAATGCAATCTCATTGCACGGACGTCAATGTCATCACTTTGTTGATAATCGAAGGTTTTAAGGCCAACAAAGAACTGAACAACTGTCACAGAGAAGAATTATGTAAAATACAGACATCCATACTGAAATAATTTTATGGTACCAACAATTTAATGCTTGTCTGTCCTCAATTTCTTCCTAAAAATGTTTTAATTAAGGTTGCCTAGTTAAATCAGGGTTATTCAAATATTTATTACTGCTGGAAGAAGTTCAAAGAATTAATTTTCATCTATATCATTTGAGTATATATTGCAAATTTTCCTGGTAAGAGTTGGACAAAACGCAGTTTTGTTAGAGCTTATGATAGTGAAGAGAATCCCGTGTGGGATAGATTCCAGCACTAACAGTGGACCGAAACAGATTAAACTGTGGAGCTTTTTACTCGTTTCATATGCTCCTTCAATTTCTGAGCTCAGGGATTCCACGTTGGCACTTTGAAGCGGTGTTAAGTCTACCGTGCTAGACTCTCTGAGAGAGGCCAGTGGCTTGCGTGAATGGCCTGAAAACCCGAACTTCAAAGAGGAACGTAGCTTGTATGGGTTGTAATCGACTTCATGTCACTGGTTCGCCAAAAGCCACCAGCTGAACAGAAAACCGTCGAAATCTATACCATGCTCCTGCTTAAAGCCGTATTGAAAGGGATACCTGAAACAGCAAGTGGAATTCATATCGCGGGTGACAGGTATGACGGATTTTTTTGTCACACTGATCCAAATGATGGCGGCATATCTCTGAAGGATTGCAGTGGGTGTCACCAGTTACGTAGCCGCTGCTCGACAGTCTACTCCTTCTCGACGAGCTCAAAAATTGGAAATTGGACAAAGATTGTTGCAAATACAAAGAGCAAAGCAAATTTGATGAAAGCAATTTACGAAACATGGGAAGCAAATGGACTTAACTATATGAGCAGCTTATGGCTGTCTGGAGGATTTGAAGACAGGATGAGAGCTGTATATTTAAGTCATGAAGTTGATTCACTCATTTCGAAAAATTTCTGTGTAGCACACATGAGGAAGCGGACACCAGAATGGCTCTGGACGTTCCCCTTTGCTTCAGAAACGGCTTTGAAAGGGCAACTGTTTGTGCTAATGATAGTGATGTAGTTGTGATACTAGTGGACCATTTCCCTGGTCTCCTTAACAGTTTTCCTGGGGAGAATGTTTGCCTCGACTCCTCGTAAAATTTCCAAATGATGATGTCCCCATTGATCTTTTGTTCCAGAGAACAAAGAAACAAATGTTGAACTCCCTAGCGTTTATTCACTGCATTTCGGGGTGTGACACAACGAGTTACTTTTTCTCCAAAGGAAAACGAACATTCTTAGCGTCCGCCAAAAAGAACGGTCTGTACATGGAGATTCAGTGTGCAATACAGAAGTTGAGAGATGAAACTTTCACGGAAGCCAGTATGTTCTCCTTTCAAGATGTTGCAAGAAAGCTGATAATCAGCGCTTATGGAAGGGATCCTAATCAGTTTTCCCTCAGTGATTTACAAGTACACTTATACTCTCTAAGAAGGAGCTGAAAGTGTTCCCTCGTACAGAGGGGGCGTGTGTGGAACATTGTAAGCGTTCTTACTTAGCTTGCAATCTAGAATGCCTCATTGATTGCAGGACCCTTTGAGTTATGGATGACAATATTCTGGACAAGATGTTGTTCCTGTTGTTTCGAGCGCTTCCGTCGGGATATTCACGAATCGTTTGTGAGTGTAGCAAAAAGTGCACCAAGAACTGTAAATGCCTTCCTGGATTTTGTGATGTTTTGTGTGCTTGTGCTGGAAAGTGTGACTATTTCTGCAGCTATTTTTTTTTTATTTTGGATGTACTTCTAATAGGCTAGGATTCAATATCTGTGCACTTTAATCTATTCCAAGTGGCTTTTGTTTTGATGCCACTAACGGAATAGATTTACAAAGGTGTTGTCACCTTCCTGTGCAGCCCCAATTGCTCTGTCCCCGCCCGCCCCTTTGAACGGAACTCTAATGCAAGTACAGGAAAGTTCGTTTCTGGTGTCACCAATTAGGTACGTTTTAATAATGTGCAGTTAGGAAGCTAGATATGACGTGATTATGCAAATTAGGTGATATCTCCTTTGGCGCACAAAATTTTCGTCGCGCCCGCCTATATTCGTTGTCAGCAATCAATTCTGCCCCCGGTAGATTCCTCAAACCTTCTTTAGTTCATTGAAACCTGTGACGTTAGAATTTCGTTGGCTGGATCCCTGACTATATGCCACACAGACAGAATTTAAGAAACAAAGAGTTAAAATTTGTTGAAGAGATTTTGAAAATAGTTATTTTTGTCCATTGTAACTAACAGAACCCGTTCCCATATTTGACAATTTTATAATTGCTCCTAGGTCTGTTAGACTTTCATCTCATACTAGAAACCAGAGGTAAGAAGAGTCAAAAATTAAAATAGTTTCTGAGGCAAAAGGTCCTAATAGATTAAGAAAGAATTACCCATCTCCGTCGAGTTCAATCTTTGAATCTGCATATATACAGAATATGAGGCCAAGAGAGACACCAGACAGTCCTTGGTTTTCACTTGGTTGACAGTCAAAGCCAAGAATGCACGTTTCTTCATTGCCCAAGAAACCATTGTCTTGGATGGAAATGATACCAATATAACGAACTCTTCCTGGATGTATTGATTCAATTCTTGCAGCCTTGAAGATAAAGATTATTATAAAATGCATCATAAAAAAACTGTAAACATACACAAAAAAAAAAACAAAAAACAAAAAAAACTAAAGACAATTCCAGTTACAAGGTTAGAGAAAACAATATGGCATAGTTATCATGTTCAAAGCTAGACAACTCGAAAAGGAAACATCTAGAAGTTTCTATGACAATATGCTATGATGTCAGAAAAAAAATATGCAAGGTCAATAACAATGCATGATGTGTGCAACTCAAAGGCATGGAAATGTATAAAATGTGTTTCAATTTCAGATGACCAATATTTTTCATCACTGAAAAGGAAGAACCTATCTCTTAATTACCTTCCTCTCCAACACCAGAGTTAAGAAGACCACCCTGATAGTTTGATATCCACTGGTTGCATTATGAGTTGCTCTTGTAATTTAAATTTATGTTAATGAGAATTGAGTTTTTCATTTTGTATTGCCTTGGCCCTGGGACTTTTAGAGTAATTAAGTAATTATTAGTACTTACTTCATAGAAAGAAGGGTGACATATTCACCCTTCGACGCCCTCAAAAACGGTGACAGATTGAGAGAAAAATTACGCCATCGGATTTGCCATGGTCAAAAACCCTCCACCAGAGGTTTTCAACCCTCTATCATATAGACAGAAGAACATTAAATTTTAGCTTGGGTAGCACTGATGTGATTTCCCCCCTAGCACTAGTGGTGCAGTAGAACACCAGAGGGAGCTGTTTGAGGGCTGATTTGAAAGCTAATACTTATATCTAAGTACTTTTTAAAATTGGGCTGGATAGCATTAAAGTAAAATACAACTGTTCACAAAAAACTTTTTTGTTTGTACCTCTGTATTAGCCCACGAAGATGGTATTTGGAAACTCTGGCAGATGGTGATTGGTGATTCGAAAGCGCACAATTGCACCATCATGATCGAAAACTCTTGACCCCATGGCTTCAGTCTCCCCTTTTAAAAAACTGTGAAAAATACTATTTTAGCCTGTCAATCACTAGTGTGTCTCCTTTTTCCTGATGCTATTCCTAGCAATGAGCAATAGCTTCAAAAACGTGGATTGTTTTTCACTAGGTTCAAGTTAAGAAAAAGCAAAAGACTTGTTAATGTGTGTGATATATTAATATATAAATATGGGTGAAATAATTTCTTAAAGACTTTTCATACAAAACTTTTCTCTTCCTACCAAGCTTAAACCCTTTTTGCTAATGTCCCTGGCTGTATTTCTAAATTCCCTCCCTGAGACATTCTCTGCTACTTTGCAAACTATTTTCCGAAAATCCATCCATCCAACTTCTACATTATTAGAAAGACTGGTGGATGCAGTAAAGCTATAAAAGTAAAATATGCAAGATAAATGGTGTTGTTTCTGCAGGTGAAAAATATTTGCATTTCATGGTAAGCACACTAAAATGTTAATTTGCATTCAAATGATTCACCTCCCAATATTCTATGACTGATTTGAAATATCACCCTGGCGAAAAAAGACAAGAGAAAAATGCACCCATAACCATCCTTTTCGAGAAAATAATTAAAAAAATGGTATTTTCTTTTGAATTTAATTGTGTGGTGCTCATTAAGATTGCATCATTTTTCAATTGTTTTTGTCCCTTTTTCTAAAAGTGTGTAACATTTCCTATGCTAAGAACTATTGATGGATGGATGTCTTCAAACTCAAAGGAATTTTGCATATTTGTAGTCAATATTAAAAGTAGGTTCTTTAGATTTATTAAATAAAAAATAAAGTTTTTTTTTAAATGAAAGTAAGGAGCGACATTAAAACTTAAAACGAACAGAAATTATTCTGTATATGAAAGGGGTTATCCCCTTCTCAACGCCTCGTTTTTTACGCTAACGTTTTTTATTGTTTTAGAAAATAGAGTTACGAGAAAGAGTCTAACTTTAGCATAAAGAGCACGGCATTGAGGAGCGGTCAGCCCCTTTCATATATGGAATAATTTCTGTTCGTTTTAAGCTTTAATGTAGCTCCTTAATTTCAGTTAAAAACACTTGTTTTTTTTTAATTTAATTTTTGAACGTTTTTAAATAAATGCAGGTTTTGATTTTAGCTCACCGTACATGAATAATTAAAACAAAATTTGCATATTAATTTTACATTTATCTGGTTAAATGGCTTTCTCGAAAGTTGTTTAATTTTACGAACGTTTTTGTTAGTAATAAATATACGTAACTTACGAATTAAGTTACGTAACGAACTTCTATATTCATATATTTTTAATACATATATTAGGGGGTTTGCCTAGTCAATACCTCGCTCTTTATGCAAAGTTAGAATTTGTTCCAATTGTTTAAATGACCCCTTAATCACAAAGGCCGTTAATTACAATAAATAGCTCTTATGAAAGTACTAAAAAATCTTTAGCGAGGTATTGACTAGGGGGCGAACCCAATCATATATGTAATAATTTCTGTTTGTTTCAAGTTTTGATGTTGCTCCTTACTTTCAGTTGATCGTCTTTTTTATATAATGCTGGGAAATCCGGCGCCCCTTCATAGCAATGTCCCTTCCCCCATAAAAAGATCCTCCCACATAACACCCGCCCCCCCCCCACTACCAGAAAAAATCCCCCCCTGAAAACGTTTGTATACTTCCCAATAACCAATATTATATGTGAACATTGGGTAAAATTCATAACTTTCAGCCCTCCCCCCGGTGACTTTGGGGGATTAAGTCATGCTAAACAAAATGATTATCTCAAAATCTTGATCGGGTGACTCTGGGAAAAAAAATGAGGATGGGAAGGGGCCTAGTTGCCCTCCATTTTTTTTGGTCACTTAAAAAGGGCCATAGAACTTTTAATTTCCGTTCGAATGAGCCTTCACATAATATTGTAGGGCCACTGTGTCGATACGATCACCCCTAAAAAAAAAAAAAAAAAAAAAAACACGCATCTTTCTTCTGGCAAAAAATACAAAATTCCACATTTTTGCAGATAGGAGCTTGAAACCTCTACAGCAGGGTTCTCTGATACGCTGAATCTGATGGTGTGATTTTCATTAAGTTTCTATAATTTTTAGGGGGTGTTTCCCCCTTTTTTGAAAATCAGGCAAATTTTCTCAGGCGCATAACTTTTGATAGGTAGGACAACACTTGATGAAACTTATATATTTGAAATCAGCATTAAAAGCTGATTCTTTTGATGCATCTATTGGTATCAAAATTTAGTTTTGTAGAGTTTCAGTTACTATTGAGATGGGTTGCTCCTTACTTACAGTTTGTTACCACAAACTGTTTGATATGCTGTTATCAATACTTGTTTCTTAGAGTTTTCCAATAATGAACCGTTCCATTACTATAAACCTGATACAATTATTCAAGATTAACATGAATGGTTTTAAGTCTTTACTCGACTGCAGTGTAACTGAGCATCATGTTTGTTTAAAATATTGTTTTTGCCCTATTTGTTTCAAAAAGGGGCACGTTTGCCGCATTTGGGCTACCTTTCAAGATATTTGCACATCGAATTCTTCTAATTTTATTCCTTCCCGAGATAGCTCTTTTAACGAGCTTTTCTACTGTGTTCTTCAGGAAAAAAAAGGTGGTTCTAAATTGCAACTATGAAGATAATGTTATTATATATATTAAGTTTTGAATGTATACAGTAGATCCAATATTCGCGTGAAAACTAGTAAAGATCTTATAGATTTGAATGACTGCAATTTCAAAACAAAAAGTATTCTCAGAAGCCTGTAAAATCATCCCTTCATTAAACAAACTTTTATTTATATCTGTTAATCTACTACTGCAACCCTGATAATTATTATGATTTAAGTAAAATACATTTAAAGCTGAGTCTTCTTGTTTCAATCAAAGCTGAATCCTCTACAAAAACGAATTTCTAACTCAGTCACTAGTCAAAAGTTAAAGACATTTTTTGAAAAATTGACTGTTGTAGAATTTATATTAGTGGTCTTCAACTCAGCTAAGTGGAGACTGGCAAATGTATGAAGAAAATTTCAGCTTGTACAGAGCCAATTCTGCCTAAACTCTTTAGCAGATTTTTGATTCACTCCATTTTAAGATATTCCAAAAGAAAGGACCAACAACTCCACCAAATTTTTTTTTAGATCATGACTTATTCTGCATAAAGCGACCACCGGAACTTGCTTTGCTTAGCCTTACCTATCTGTTGAAGAACTGGCCTCGACAAGTCATAGGACAATTCTAAACATATGTTGGTCAAAATCAGAACAAAAATAAATTGGTAATTAGGTGTATATGAGCCATTACCCCCAACGAAGCAAAACAAAATCTTTTATCTTCAAGGTAATTCAGTTTAAATCTTTTTCAAGGGTTCTTCCTATATATTAGAACTTCAAAAGCAAGCTGAATTTATGTGATTCTTCAAAACTGCAAAAGATTTGAATATCTACACTTAACAAACAAGATTGAGCCTCAAATTCTCCAAACATTAATTTTATTATTAGTTAGTTTCTCCAACAATTTTAGCTTAAGAATCCACTGTTTCTTGTAATAACTAAGTTGTTCATTAACAGTATCCTGTTTGGAAAATTGTGGATAAACAAGAATACGAGGAAATGCATAAGTGAAGAAGTTGGAGAACGTTTTTAAATTTTGACCTTTGCAGAAATAAAAAATGGATGGCCTTGCTGACATATGAGTCAGACATTTTAAGCTAACTCACTGGGCTTAATATTTATTAGGGATATTACTCAGAGAAATGAAAACTCAGAGATCAAATTTAATAATTGTCACAATTTTAAATGTTTGCTTCAAAAGGTAGATAATTCTACTACCCTGACGTGACCTTTATTAACAGATATTCAAAACCATTTTCCTCTGACGTCTAGATTTGAAGAAAATGCATGATGGTCCCTTTTTAGTTAGAAACCAAGTTATTACTAAAGATTCAGAGTAAAATCAACTATCCCTGTTTTGATGCATAACTAAGAAAGAAAAAAGGCCAAACATTATTGTAAATCAGACAATCTCTACTGGGCAGAAGGCTTATAATTCAAAAATGTAGTTTTTGTCTCTTTGCATAATTTTTTTTTTATTTCATTTTCATCTCAAAAATGATAAGATAGCACAATTTTATGCTTTTATAGTTAATTTTTAAAGACTTACAATTTTCAGACAGTGTCCAGCTTCAAGCATTGATAGCATGGCCTCAAGATGTTGGGACATGTCAGGAGTTTTGGATCTGACTGCCATGTTATAGCTGTGTGCTGAATCCATTTCCATCCCTTAGACAACCTAGAATATAATGTATATATATATATATATA
>JAQQPU010000101.1:26795-38223 GCA_029168905.1 Artemia sp. Kazakhstan ARC1039 | reverse complement strand
ATAGAATTTTACATAAAAACTTAATATATGCCTACAGAGGGGGCCCTGCAAAACAAATTCCAATCAGACCCCACAACTAGCCAATACAGCCCTGCCTGGTGGTTATAAATGTACCCTAATCCTAATAGGCCTAATCTATTTCTGTTAATTGAAAATTGTGGTACATTTTAGGCTCTTTTCTTAGGCAGGTTCCATGGTGTGATGAAATCTAGGGTAAAATTCTACTTTAGCTGCTTTTGACTATCTTAGAAATGGGTTGGGAAAATGAAACTTTCAGGGATGGATCTACAGATTAAAGTATGCCCAGGGAAAGCACCTACCTCCACTCCCTCTAGAGGGTCCTGACCTTTGAAATCTATGTGTTATAAAAGTGAAACCTTACAAATATAGATCTTCTGCTTAAATGAAATACAACAAAATTGTTTTCAGCTTCACAACTTTGCTCAATCCTAATTTATAAGATTTTAAAGATATGCAAACACATTTCTTCAGTTTTGGAGAAAAAAAAAAACACTTATGTGGCTTAAAATTCTACTCAAATAACAGGAATTGCATTTTCAGAACTAAAGCCAGAGAAAAAGAAACTGATACTGAAAATTAAGGTAAAATGTTTAGTCAAAACTTCAATATAGACCTGTAATGTAGGCAAATTTCAGGGCCCTCTACAGGGAGAAGGAGTGGAGGTGGGTACTTCAAAATATCTTCCCAGGACATACTTTAGCCTGTAGAACCATCCCTGAAAGTTTCATTTTCTTAACCTAACCCCTTTCCAAGATAGTCAAAAGTAGCTAAAGTAGAATTTTACCTTCATTTCCAATAGAAATGATTGTTATAATTGTAATCAGCATAAAAAAGGGATCAAATGGTATGTTTACTTTATTTGAAACTCAATAATGTGATTTGGTAAAAATTTACCAGATTTTGCCAAATATAGTTTTTCTCTAGTAAATTACAGAAAATGAATAAAATATTAGCCTATTTGGATTAGACCTAGTCTAAAAAAAAAGTTGATTACAGTGGAAGGAAACATGATAAACTGATTAGCCAAATAGAAACACCTAATAAACTTATTGTATTCTTTAAGTTTCCTATATATTCCTAGAGCAAGCCTGAATGTTTTGAAGTAGGGACTAAGTCAAGAAGGAATAGGCAAGCCTACAACTTAGCCCTAAATGGAAATCCTTTACTGAGCCTAGATAGTCCTGAATATCTTTTATATTATGTTACTTGTTGCTATGAGTATTCAATCAGAAAGAATGTTGCGCGCCTTTCCATTATTAGCACAGAAGTTATTAGGCTAGCTTCAAATTTAGGCTATTTGGTTGTTTGTTGTGGCTGGGTTATAAAATTTAAAGCATAGGACAGCGTTTTCATATATATTCCATAGCTGAATCGAAACGTTCTATTTTAAATATAATGGGAGTATCGGACTCCGGGGAAACAAACAAAATTTGAAAAACTAGCTACAGTATATAGAATCTTGCCTTTATTCTATTTTTCTTATGTTTTTTTGGTATTCTATTTAATGAATAATGTTTGATAAAAATCTTGTTTCCGCAAGCTAACATAAAATCTGTATAATGAGGGAGTCTTTATTTCTTGGTAATGCTATTTGAAACGTTCCGCTGCTCAAACTTTTTTTTTAAAGGGGGTCTCTTTTTCACCCTCCTTGATGCAAGAGTGTTGAAAATCATTCGTATGTTTTAATAGAGCCTTTATGTCAAGACTGAGCATTTTGAAGCTTAAAAATTTTTGAAAGCTGATTTAAACAGCTAAAATAAGCAATGTAAAAAAAAACAGTTGATGCTGAAACGTTCCCTGCAATTTTTTTCTTATAGTATGGAATGGACACTAGTGACCAATTTCGACCAAAAAAACTTAAGACTTAAATTATTTTAAATATTTCTCCAAAATGATCCTTAGTAGCCCAAAATTTCATTAGAATAAGCATTAGCAGCAAGGTAGCTCTACCTAACTAAAAAGAGAAGTAGATTCCATATATGGCTTACAGTGACTTCACAGGCCTGCAAAAAATTGTATCATCTTAATTTTGATACATTAAATGTATCTATTTTTAATGCTGATTTTAGAGATAATATTGTTTCTTTATATCACGGAGGTTTGTCTACAAAACGAGGGTAACGGTCTTAAAGAAAATCATAAAATGGACATATTTCATGTCAGTATTATTTTGTCATCTGAAAGTGGTTTCGCCAAATCTGTTTTTTCAAAAAATCCGAGAAAGAATGGGTATGAAACTTTTGAAATTTGTATCTTAGAACCGGCTCAGCTCAAGCTACAGCTTGAGCTTTGATTTTTGTTTCAAAATTAAAAATAAAAATCCCTTATATCGTTGTGTTTATATTTATTGGCCTAAGGTGAGTCGTTTTTGAGATAAGAGGGAATGATAACAGTTTCGGCAAAACTGCCTGAAAATTCCGGAACGTAGGTAACATATTTTTGGCGAAAACCATGTTTCTATTTTCAAGTATAATTGGCTACATACCATCACCTTTGACGAAAAAACAAAAAACAAAATATAAACAAAAAACCAAATAAAAAAGCTTTCGTGCTGAAAGAAAAGCAAAAAAGCATCTATCATCTCCTTTAGGGGAAAAAAGGGCAAAATTCAACGTTTATCTAGGTATGAGCTTCAAACTCTACAATAGGGCTATCTGATATGCTAAATTTAATGATGTAATTTTCATCAAGATTAGATTAACTTTTTGGAGATATTACGCCCTTTTCAAAAATGAGGCTCATTTTCGCAGGCTCATAGATTTTGATGGTAGCTTTTAGCTTAATGAGCGCGCAATCAGCATAAAATGACTACTTAGAATCAGCATAAAAAGCTGTTTCTGCTAATGTATTTATTCTTAATCCTTCGGAATTAATGTATTTATGGCTGAATCCTCCGGAAACCCTATATATTTAACCCAGTCCTTAATTTCCGATTGTCTTAGAAGCTTTGGCTTCTTTTAGTGGACTATCATTGTCGTCGTCATTTCTGCTTTGAGACAAGTGGTTAACCAATGTAAAATAATTTCTAGTGTAGATGAGGAACGAGGTATGAGTAAACAAAGCCTATGAGGAGCTAGGTGAAAAACTTCGAAGACTTACTTTCTATTTTTTTTTTAACTTTTTCAACTATGAAAAAACACCTTGGGATTTTGCTATTCTACTTTTGACATCTTCGCTGTACCCACCTTCTTTAGTAGTAATACTATCTAGGCAAGTAAAAGCATCTACTAGATCGATCTTCTCATTACCGAGCATCACCTCTTTACCTTCACTTATTCCTTGTCTTAGTCTTCTTAACATTTCTTTTCAAACCTATATTCTACCTTGAACTCTCAAAACGCCCAAGGAATCTTTGTTTTTGGTTATGTTAACATTTTAACCTAGGATATTTAAAACATCAGCAAAGTGAAATTCTAGAAGAGTTCTACTCTCCTATTTCATTCCACGCTTTCCATAATTTTAAAAAGTCCATCAAAGTGATCTATGTAAATGGCGATAGCACAAAACATTTATTAACTCCTGATTCAATACGAAACCAGCTACTTATCTCATTACCTACCGTAACAGCAGATACCAAACGCTTGCTCATAGTCTATAAAACTGAGGATTAAAGGGGTCGTCTTCCCTTCCTATAATCCCACTGTTACTCTCTTGAAACTTGAATTACAGTATCTCTAAATGTACAAATTATAAGGATATTAAGGAATTTGCGAATTTGCTATTACAAGTACGCCTGTGTGAAAAAAATCTATTAATTTACCTATTACTTTACCACAAACAGATTCAAAGCTCAAAATTACTTATTAAAATATGATTAAGTCAAGATTTGAATTTGATTAGCCCCCTTCCCTTCATCAGCACTGCCTAAAATCTTCAAACTGATCCCCAAAGTAGTTACTAAAATAGTAAAGTTAGTAAATTGAGGTCCATTTGGCCTCTTTTACGATCTGCGTCAAAGTGATACCCCGAGTTATTCCGTAGATATTACAGATGCACTACTTTAATAATCTTGTACCATATCATGGTTTTTTATTTACCCGACTCCTTGGATGTGAATAAATTTGAATTCACATAAGGGATTATAATGGGAAAATATTCATGCCGGTTTGGAGAAATTAACATTTTTGGACACTTTTTCAGAGGCAACGCTATAGCATTGCCTATAGTAAAGGCCATACGGCTCCAATGTTTTATTATTTATTTATTTATTATTTTTTCTTCCCAGAGGCAATTCATATGGAAGGGGTCATCGTATAAACTTCAAAGGGGCTTATTCGATTGAAAATCGAGAGCTCTAGTGCCCTTTTAAAGGGTCAAAAGTGATTGGAAGGCAACTAACACCCCTTCCACGCCCAGCATTTCCCGAACGTATCCAATAAAAATTTTGAGGTAGCCATTTTGTTCTACGTATTTGATTTCCAGATAGAAATTATGTTTTTGAGAGGGACACTCCCTCCACAGCCCTCAGGGCAAGGGTTGTAAGTTATGCCCTGGGGGCATATAAGCTTTTTATAAAAAGCTTTGCTGTAGAAACTTCAAAAAGGGCTCTTTCGATTGGAAATTCAAAGGGCTAGTGCCCTTTTTAATAGTCGAAAGGGATTGAAGGGCAACTAACTCCCCTCTCACGCCTTTTCCCCAAACACATCCAATCAAAACTTAGAGATGGCCATTTTGTTCAACGTAATTGAAAATTCTGGAAATTAGATCTTTCAGGATAACAAACCCCCACATCCCCCAGGGCAAGGATTGTAAGTTATGCCCTCGGGGCAAATAAGGTTCTTATAGAAAGCGTTGTAGTAGAAACTTCAAAAAGGGCTCGTTCAATTGGAAATTTAAATGGCTAGTGCCCTTTTTAATAGTCGAAAGTAATTAAAAGGCAACTAACACCCCATCCACGCCCACCATTTCCGCAAACACATCCAATCAAAATTTTGAGATAGCCATTCTGTTCAACGTAGTTGAAAGTTCTGGAAATTATATCTTTGAGCAGGACACTCCCCCCACAGTCTTCAAGGTAAGGGCTATAAGTTATGCCCTGGGGGCATATATTGTTCATATGGAAGGAATGCTCGTATAAACTTAAGAGAGGGCTCATTTGATTGGAAATTGAAAGTTTTAGTTCACTTTTTAAGCGTAAAAAGATATCGGAGGGTAAACAGTCCCCGACACCCTTTTTTTTCCAAATGCATCCGGTAAGAATTTTGAGATTGCTATTTTGTTAAAACTAATTCAAAGATCATACGACAAAAACTCCAGTGTCGACACAATCCCCCAGCGCCCGGGGCCAGGCATTGTAAGTTATGCCCTGGGGGCATATATGGTTCCTATGAAAGGGATGCTCGTACAAACTTAAAAGAGGGCTCATTTGATTGGAAATTGAAAGTTCTATTTTACTTTTTAACAGCCAAAAGAGATTGTACGGCACCTAGCCCCCCCTCCAAAGCTTTTTTTCTCAAACCCATCTGATAAGAACTTTGAGATAGCCATTTTTAAGAAATAGTTCAAAGACCATGTAACTAAAACTCCGGGGTGGACACAGCCTCCCAGGGCCCGAGGACAGGCGTTGTAAGTTATGCCCTGGGGGAATATATAGTTCTTATGAAAGGAAAGCTCGTAAAAACTTCAGACAGGACTCATTTGATTGGAAATTGAAAGTTCTAGTTCAGTTTTTGAGAGTCAAAAGAGATTTAAGGGCAACTACCCCCTCCCCCATGCCTATTTTTCCCAAAGGCATCTGATAAAAATTTTGAGATAGCCATCAAGTTTAAAATTGCTCAAAACTCAGATAGCAAAGACTCGGGTGTTGACACAACCCCCCAGGGTCTGGGGGCAAATGTTGTAAGTTATACTCTGGGGCATATATGGTTCTAATGAAAGGGATACTCGTATAAACCTTCAGAGAGGGCTCATTTGATTGGAAATTGAAAGTTCGAGATCACTTTTTAATAGTAAAAGAGATCCGAGGGTAACTATCCCCCCTCCTAGATCCCCCCTCCACGCCTTCTTTTTCCAAACCTATCTGATGAAAATTTTGAGACAGACATTTTGTTAAAAAAAAATAGTCCAAAAGTTGGATAAGAAAAACTCCGGTATCAATACAACCCTCCAGGGCCCGGGGGAAGGCGTTCTAAGTTATGCCCTAAAGGCATGTATAGTTCTTATGAAAGGGATGCTCGTAAAAACTTCATAGAGGGTTCATTTGATTGGAAATTGAAAGTTTTAGTTCACTTTTTAAGAGTCAAGAGATTTAAGGACAACTAGCCCCCCCCGCCCTTTTTTCCCCAAAACCATCAAATACAAATTTTGGGATAGCCAGTTTATAAAAATCGTTCAAAAATTAGATAACAAAAACTCCGGTGTCAACCCAACCCCCCAGGGCCCGGGGGGTAGGTTTTGTCAGTGTTGTCCTGGGGGGTGTATATGGTTCTTATAAGAGGGATGCTCGCATAAAATTCAGAGAGGGATCATTTGATTAGAAATTGAAAGTTCTAGTTCAGTTCTTAAGAATCAAAAGAGATCAGAGGGAAACTACCCCCCCCCCCCCCCGCGCCCCCTCCCCACCAACTCCATCCAATAAAAAAAAATAAGAAAACCATTCTTTTAAAAATAGTTCAAAGGTCGGGAAAAAAAAACTTCGGTGTCAACACAACCACTCAGGGCCCGGGGGCAGATGTTGCAAGTTATGCCTTGGGGGCATATATGGTTCTTATGGAAGGGATGCTCGTATAAATTTCATAGAGGGCTTATTTGAATGGAAATTGAAAGTTCTAGTTCAATTTTTAAGAGTAAAAAGAGATCGAAGAGGGCCCCTAGCCCCCACACCCCATTTTTTCCCCAAACCAATCCGATACAAATTTTGAGGTAGCCATTTTTTAAATTAGTTCAAAGGTCAGATAACAAAAACTCCGGTGTCGACACAACCCCCCAGGGCCCGGGGAGCAGGCATTGTAAAGTAGGTCCTGGGGTCGTATATGGTTCTTATGAAGGGGACGCTTGTACAAACTTTGGAGAGGGCTCATTTGAATGAAAATTAAAAGTTCTAGTTCATTTCTCAGAGTAAAAAAAGATCAGAGGGCAACTAGCACCTCCCAACCTCCACGCTTTTGGGCTTATCGGATGAATAAACCCATCCGATAAAAATTTGAGGTGACCATTTTGTTAAAAATAGTTAAAACATCGAATATTAAAACTCCGGGGTCGACACAACCCCCAGGGCCCAGGAACAGGCGTTGTAAGTTATACTCTGGGGATATATATGGTTGTTATAGAAGGGAAGCTCGTATAAAACTTCAGAGAGGGCTCATTTGATCCAAAATATAAAGTTCTAACTCACTTTTAAAGAGTCAAGAGAGACCGATGGGCAATTAGCCCCCCCCCCACCATACGACCTTTTTCACCAAACCCATCCGATAAAAATTTTGAGATAGCCATTTTGTTAAAAATAGTTCAAACATCAGATAATAAAGACTCCGAGGTTGACACAAACCCATTTTTCACTTTAATATTGTTACTTTGATACCAGTTTTGACACTTTGATTGAAATAGGGAATTTTTAAAAACTTGAAACTTTTTGCAATCAAAAACGAACAGAAATTAATTAAAAAAACTTTCCGAAAAATAAGTTTTTCAAAGAAAAGTAAAGGCCATTTTAAGCTTAAGCTCAGCAGATACAAATGCCTGTTAAATTCAAACTGAAAACGACCAGAAATTGCTATTAAAGAATAAATGAAACCCAAAACGAACAGAAATTAAACAAACAATCATAGCAAAAAATATAAAACAAGTAATAATATAAATGAATAAATAGATCTTAAAGCGAGTAATGCTTGGATTGAATATGAAAATAAAGCTTAAAATCAAAAAAAATATTTCGCTTTTGACGCATAAATGAAGCTTAAAAGGAACAGAAATTAAATAAACAATCAACGCAAACAAATATACAGTAGATATTAAAGTAAATGAATAAATAAATCTTAAAACGAGTGAAACTTAAATTGAATATGCAAATCAAGTTTGAAACGAACCAAAATTACTACAAACAAGAGTTTGGGTATCGCCTCCTTCTCTCACTGTAAAAGTCTGAAACCTGCTGCGTCATTTGCGCTTTTCTGAAAACTATATGCGTCTTGAACAGTCTTGGAAAGGATAAACAATATCAAACTGAATATTTGATGTATAATGAAATTAATTGTTGAAAGATCCATCAGTTCAAGAATTTATTTCACTGTAGTTTTGTTTTTATTTTCGATTCTGTAAGAACTGGAAAAGAAAATATTTGTAATATAATTCGTTTTCAGTTAAGCGCTAATGACGCAGTAGGCTTTTGGTTTCTATTTACAGTTAAGGAAGGGGGCAGTATCCAAACTCTTGTTTGTAGTGAAACTATATTCGTCTTGAACAACATTAGAAAGAGCTAATATATTAAACTGAATATTTGATGTATAATGATATTAATTGCAGAAAGCTCATCAGTTCAAAATTTTACAATAATTTTTATTTTTATTTTCAATATTAAGTACAAAAGAAAATATTTGTCATAAAATTGATTTTCAGTAAAGCGCCAATGACGCAGTAGGTTTTATACTTTTACAGTGAGAGAAGGAGGCGATACCCAAACTCTTGTTTGTAGTGATTTTTGTTCGTTTCAAGCTTGATTTGCATTTTCAATTTAAGTTTCACTCGTTTTAAAATTTATTTATTCATCTACATTAATATCTATTGTATGTTTATTTGCATTGATTGTTTATTTAATTTCTGTTCGTTTTAAGTTTCATTTATACTTCAATAGCAAAATATTTTTTTTCGTTTTAAGCCTGATTTTCATACTCTATCTAAGCATTACTCGCTTTATGATCTATTTATTCATTTATATTATTACTTGTTGTATGTTTTTGCTATGATTGCTTATTTAATTTCTGTACGTTTTGGGTTTCATTCATTCTTTAATAGTAATTTCTGGTCGTTTTGAGTTTGAATTTTAACAGGTATTTTTATCAGATGAACTTAAGTTTAAAATAGCCTTTACTTTTCTTTGAAAAACTTATTTTTCGAAAGTTTTTTTAATTAATCCCAAAAAGTTGTCAACTAAGTTCTCTTCCCCACCTCCACACTACCTGAATGATATGCTATTTTTATATCCTGACCGTAAATAAAGTCGTTAGGTTTACTTGTTTCCCTTCCCCAGGTTAGTATTTTTGATCCACTTGATCCTTCAACCTCTCCTGAAAGTTGAAAACCGATCGTCATAGCCGTTCTTGATACATTGCAGATACATTATTTTCTTAGCCTGGGTTTATAGAGTGTGTTTCAGTTCATGCTGTCACCGAAACAAGTCAAAGTAATGCTGCGAGACAAAATTTTCGCTTGTTTTAAGTTTAAACTTCTCTCTTTACTTCCATAAGAAAAACTTCTTTTTTTTAGTTAACTTTTGTTCGTTTATAGATTTGAAAATATACACAACAAATCTTGCAAAAAGATTATTGTTTCAAAGCAATGAAACTAAGGAAGACAAGATGGGTCTCTGTGAAACCAGGGCACTAAACAATGGTTTTGCTTCGTACTCCTATTTTACTTTCCCTAAAAATAAGATTTACAATTTTGCCACACAAAGAGTCCAAAGGCTATATTACCTCGTTTTTTTTTTGAGGAGTCGAAAATAAAAATTTCAATCATTTATGGATTATGGATCCATATGGATCCACACATTATGGATCTAGAAAACCGAAGGACATTAAACGGATTTTGCATGCGTGGGTAAATTTATTTTTACAAAATTGTATTATTATTTTAATTTCTCGGCTTCGATGCTGCAATGAATTTTGAACTTCTCATAAAAAGGGTATATTTCTGTAATTTTTGCTTCTAAAACTGCGAAATTTTAAGAGAGTTCAAATGAATTGGCAAAAAAGTGGAAAACAAACTAAAAAACGGAAGAGGGCAAAATAGCCAAGACTTGGTAATCGCAAGATTTGGTAATTATACACCAATATTGACATGCAAAAACACATAAATAAAACAAAGAATCAAATAAGAAGAGACAAAGCAAAACTCTGTTCTTCGTACCCTTTCCTACTTAGATCCTTGAACTTCAAGCTTTAGGAGCTTCTATATATAATTGATGCCTTTCCGAATAAGAATCTAATTCTACAGAACTCCTAGCAATCTAGATTTCTGTCTATTCTTGTCACGTTATTCTCGAGACAAACAACTAATCAAATAAAAAGGAACCTGAAAGGTCATTCTCAGAATCTGGTTTAAAAAGGAAGACGCAACAAAAAAAGCTATATACTAGGTCACGTTTCAATTCTTGGACAAACCAACTTGTTTCGTTGGTTTTAATATTACGTATGTATATATTAAATAGTGCGTATATTTGGATAGTACCAGGAGCCCATGTTTTTCTAGGGCGTTGGCAGTCGGCGCGTGGAAGGCTTGTATATATAAGATCCTCATATCAAGGCCGTACCAGGGGGGGGGGGGGGTTGGGGGGGTTTGCCCCCCCCCCCCCCCGAAATGTTTTTCTGCTTCGTAAAAACGTAACAAAAATGGATATAAACAAATTTTATATGCGCTTTTTGAGGTTTCTTGGTTTCTTTGTGTAAAACCCTCCTTGGAATATTTTTTTTTGTAAAACCCCCTCCGAAAAAAATCCTAGGTACATCCTTGCCTCATATTACCCATAAGCATAGTTATCGTGCTAGTCTTCAGTTATAAGTCATGAGGTTGGAAATCAGCAATTTTAGTCGAACTAAGAAATTGTGTACATTATTCAATTCCTCCTTCCTGTTTATCCTTAACAGAATCGTGCATTTTATAGGATTCGTGGACGTAATAATTTTAGGAAAATAGCTTTTGAAGTCGCTGATGGTGTCTTAGGGAACAAAGTTAGAACTACGGCCGGGAATATGGGTGAAAATGCTTTATGTTTCATAGAGAGGAGGAGGAGGGGCATGTACAAGAATTAGTTGAGTGATAGATCATATGAAAATAATAGGACTGTAAAAAAGGTAGAGAAAGTATAAAAATGTGAATTAAGGAGGTATTAAGGTGAGACCTTGGATAAAACTGCCTAAGATTTTGAAGATTCAGCTAGACGGCAGAATAGTAAAATATTGTACAATATTGTACATATTGTACTGCCAGTTTTTAATTTTTAAAAAAAGTAGAGTTGTGAGAAAGAGTCAAACTTTACCGTAAAGAACGGGGCGTTTAGCTCCTTCCATATACGGAACAATTTCTGTTCGTTTTAAGTTTTAATGTCGCTCCTTGCTTTCAGTTAAAAAGCTTCTTTTTTTAATTTCTGAACGTTTTTGAATTAATTCAGGTTTTGAATTTGGCTCACCGTACATGAACAATTAAAATGTTTTCTTATTAAAATTTTGATAGTCACTCATCAATTAGAGACATG